>JARYGA010050051.1:20000-22500 GCA_030545235.1 Helianthus tuberosus
CGAACAAGGCCCAATAAAAAAACAGACCCGAGAACGTGAAGTCGTGATCGCAAACCACGTAAGAATGTCCCGTGAACAACTTCACAAAGTTTGGTGTCGATCCGAGCATAACGGGCCCAACCCAAGGCCCAACGACATCGGGCCCGAACAAGGCCCGTTCAACACGTTGACCCGAAACGTGAAGCCGTGGCCCGACACCACCATAAAAATGTCCGCGAGCAACGGTGTCAACTTTCGTGGCGATCCGACGTACAACGGGCCCGATCCAAGGCCCAACGACACATCGGGCCCGAACAAGGCCCAAATGAAGACCTCACCCGAGAACGTGAACTCCTGTTCGCAAACCACGTAAGAATGGCCCGTGAACAACCTGTACAAAGTTTGGTGTCGATCCGAGCACAACGGGCCCGAACCAAGGCCCAACGACAAATCGGGCCCGAACATGGCCCGGTCAACACGTTGACCCGAGACGTGAAGCCGTGACCCGATACCACCATAAGAATGCCCGTGAACAACCGTGTCAGCTTTCGTGGCTATACGACGTCGTTTGGTGGTGTTACGAAGAATCCCGAGAAAACGAACGTACCGGGCCCGCAGGCCCGTGGGCCCGAATCCAGATTATTCTTTCCCAAGACCACCGTCAACTTGTCCCGATGGCTCACATGAAGTTTGGTGCCGTTCCGACCTCGTTTGATACGGTTATGGTTGAACCACACGGGCGCTCGGTCCCGACCCGAGCCCAGTCAACGTTTTGACCCGATCAGACCGGCCCGTGACCCGAAACGACCCTACTTGGGCCCTACAACAGCCACGTAAAGTTTCGGGACGATCCGACGTTCTTTCATGGGGTTACGGACAATCCACGCCAAACAAGCGTCACGGGCCGACCGAGCCGGGCCAACGGGCCCTCGGGACCCGAAAACTGAATTTCTTTCATCCAAACACCTTAAAACACGTTACCGAGGTCTCACGCAAAATTTCATGCCAATCCGACGTCGTTTGATGGGGTTTTGAAAAATTATGATTCCTCAAAAATTTAATGTTTGTTCCTGTCACTTAGCTTTTTGTGCAAAATGTATATATAGGGGAGGGGTGGGTGTTGAGCAGCCCATGCCCGGGCAAGGTAGGAGAGCGCCCAAGCCAAAGGAGGCTGGTGGCGCGCATAACAGCCCAAATGCCCCAACGATGACTGAGAACAAGCGCCCCTCTCCCCTCCCTCCCCCCCACCAAGCGCCCCTCCCCCCCACGTTGCCTGCCCACGTTGCCTCGACGACCAGCAAACCTCGAAAATTATGATTCCTCGAAAAATTAATGTCTGTTCCTGTCACTTTACTTTTTGTGCAAAATGTATATATAGGGGAGACCAGGGGCTTGAGCAACCCCTGTGCCCAAGCATGGGCATGATAGAAGCACACGAGACGCGAGGTTTAAAGCCTATACAAGCAAGGCGTCGGTCTCCCCAAGCCCCGTTGCCTATAAATCAAGCCCGATGCCTTGTAAATGCCCCACACGATGCCTACAAGCAACAACGATGTTTGCTAGTTAATCGATCGATGCCCCACACATTGCAGCATGTTGCCTAGTAAACAAGCCATGCTGCCTTGGAAGCGCCCCACATCATGGCATGTTGCCTAGAACGCTGCCCAGCACGCTGCCCTTGTTCCCGCACGACGACCTGAAAGCGTGGCTGACCACGTGCTTGCCTTCAAAAATTATGATTTCTCAAAAAATTAATGTCTGTTCCTGTCACTTTACTTTTTGTGCAGAATGTATATATAGGGGGGTGGTAGTACTCTTGGGGTAGAGAGGCATGTGCTGGGATGGCATGCCAAGGCATGTGCTGGGATGGCATGCCTTGGTGTGTGTTGGGATGGCATGCCAAGGACAAGGATGTGCTAGGAAGGCATGCCAAGGCAGGCAAGCACATGCATTGTGAGCGAGATGAGACGGTTGTCTTTACCCCAAGAGTGCCCAAGGGAGAGGAAAGAGGTGTCAAACGCATGCTGAGCCCCACTTCGGTAGTTTGGCACCCCCATAGGCATTCAGGCAAGCGTGCCTATGGGTAAAGTCGGTAGAGCTTGTCAGCCATGTTGGGTACTATTGTTTGGACGAGATGATGGCACACGTCAAGCTTGCTTTAAGGTAACGTTCTGGCAGCACAGCCAGCCCGCAATTGCTAGTTCAAGCGGGTGGAATCTGCCTATAGGGGCGTTGCTTGCTTGCTTGCTGTGGAATTGGGCACGCCCAATATGTATCATCGACCCACGTAGTTCCTGCATGGCCCCATAGGTATTCAGGCAAGCGTGCCTATGGGTAAAGTCGGTAGAGCTTGTCAGCCATGTTGGGTACTATTGTTTGGACGAGATGATGGCACACGTCAAGCTTGCTTTAAGGTAACGTTCTGGCAGCACAGCCAGCCCGCAATTGCTAGTTCAAGCGGGTGGAATCTGCCTATAGGGGCGTTGCTTGCTTGCTTGCTGTGGAATTGGGCACGCCCAAT
>JARYGA010050051.1:42500-44653 GCA_030545235.1 Helianthus tuberosus
CCTTGTTCCCGCACGACGACCTGAAAGCGTGGCTGACCACGTGCTTGCCTTCAAAAATTATGATTTCTCAAAAAATTAATGTCTGTTCCTGTCACTTTACTTTTTGTGCAGAATGTATATATAGGGGGGTGGTAGTACTCTTGGGGTAGAGAGGCATGTGCTGGGATGGCATGCCAAGGCATGTGCTGGGATGGCATGCCTTGGTGTGTGTTGGGATGGCATGCCAAGGACAAGGATGTGCTAGGAAGGCATGCCAAGGCAGGCAAGCACATGCATTGTGAGCGAGATGAGACGGTTGTCTTTACCCCAAGAGTGCCCAAGGGAGAGGAAAGAGGTGTCAAACGCATGCTGAGCCCCACTTCGGTAGTTTGGCACCCCCATAGGCATTCAGGCAAGCGTGCCTATGGGTAAAGTCGGTAGAGCTTGTCAGCCATGTTGGGTACTATTGTTTGGACGAGATGATGGCACACGTCAAGCTTGCTTTAAGGTAACGTTCTGGCAGCACAGCCAGCCCGCAATTGCTAGTTCAAGCGGGTGGAATCTGCCTATAGGGGCGTTGCTTGCTGTGGAATTGGGCACGCCCAATATGTATCATCGACCCACGTAGTTCCTGCATGGCCCCATAGGTATTCAGGCAAGCGTGCCTATGGGTAAAGTCGGTAGAGCTTGTCAGCCATGTTGGGTACTATTGTTTGGACGAGATGATGGCACACGTCAAGCTTGCTTTAAGGTAACGTTCTGGCAGCACAGCCAGCCCGCAATTGCTAGTTCAAGCGGGTGGAATCTGCCTATAGGGGCGTTGCTTGCTTGCTTGCTGTGGAATTGGGCACGCCCAATATGTATCATCGACCCACGTAGTTCCTGCATGGCCCCATAGGTATTCAGGCAAGCGTGCCTATGGGTAAAGTCGCTTGAGCTTGCCAACACCCATGTTAGCTGTAGTCTGGACCGATGATGGCACAAGGATGCTTGCTTTAAGGTAACATTCCGGCAGCACAGCCAGCCCGCAATTGCTAGTTCAAGCGGGTGGAATCTGCCTATAGGGGTGTTGCTTGCTTGCTGTGGATTTGGGACACGCCCAATATCTATCATCGACCCAACGAACTGCTCAAATGGGTTGCTGAGGGCTATTTTGGCACTGACGGTTCACTTGTTTGCTTGGCTCTGATAAACGTTTAGATGTCATGATGCTTGGGATCCAATAAATTTATGTGGGAAGCTGAGAGCTGGAACCCAATGTCATTCACCAGATGGCTTAGCTTCGTCAGTGTGTATAATATGTCATTGAACCCCAATCCTCGATGCCAACCTGATTATGACTTTTGGATTGCAATTATCATGGCTATCAAAAACTGAGTAGGAGTCATGGAATAAGTGAACAATTTGTAGCTTTTATAGCTGTCAGCTTTCGCATCGCCCGGTGTGTTTTGGGAATCGCTTTGTGCGTTTGGTTGCCTGCCGTGCCTCTTGGCATACGGTGGGTGCCACTTGCCGGGTGGTTTTCGGAAACATCCACCGTAAAGGTGCATGAGTGGTGTTTGGTTTGTTACGGGTGGTTGGCTCTTTGCTTGCGCAACAACTTCCACCCGACTTACCTCTTCAGATGTTTGCCTAGGCTTGTATAGCCTAAGCAGATTGTGGGTTTCCTGTGTTGCCTACCTACGTCACGGAATTGTCCTGATTGATCAAAGTTGCTTTCGTCTTGTGCCGTCTTGATGGCATAAGATGAACCATGAAGCTGTCTCTTTGCACCGCATTGTTAATGCATGCGTTGATGTTGTGGCCCATTGAGCATTGCTTGGTACCTTGGATACGGAACCTTATGTGGGCATGGGTCCTTGGGGATCCTTGTTCTGCCCTCGTTTAGCGTTCGCGCTTCTCTTAGAATGACTGCCTAGCCGGAATGGCAACCCATTGCGGATGGGCATCGTCAAAGAGGAATGCTACCTGGTTGATCCTGCCAGTAGTCATATGCTTGTCTCAAAGATTAAGCCATGCATGTGTAAGTATGAACAAATTCAGACTGTGAAACTGCGAATGGCTCATTAAATCAGTTATAGTTTGTTTGATGGTATCTTGCTACTCGGATAACCGTAGTAATTCTAGAGCTAATACGTGCAACAAACCCCGACTTCTGGAAGGGATGCATTTAT
>JARYGA010050052.1:0-64415 GCA_030545235.1 Helianthus tuberosus
GGACGAGGCAAGGGGCCAGTCACCGCCCCCAACGATAACGAAGCTGGGCCTTCGAATACTCGGGCCCCATCTACGACAGAAAGTGACGATCCCCGGCAGAACCGGAGAAACCTCTTTGAGCCGGCTATACGGTCGGTCTCACATAGCTCAACACCTCCAGTGTATAACTCATATGGGCCATACTCGGAAAATGAGCCCAACAACCCTCAACCCTCATATATACCATTACAGCGATCCTTATCGCACCATTCTTACGGGGACCCCACACCTGTGTTTCGGGGTCAGTTTAATCCAGTAGGCTACATACAAGAACCCGTGGGTTTTAACCCACTGGGGCCAGATGATCACTTCTCTGGAGATAATGCGGACGACATGGACGAGGATACGGACCCCGTCGAGCCAGCCAGTGGTACGCCGAACCACCCGATCGAGATCTCCGACGGATCTTCGTTCCACGGATCACCCTATGTTGGTCCGGATAGCTTTCAAGATATGTTCACTCGGCACGAATGGTACTATACACCTCCTCACCATTCGTCGCCTCCTCAGCAGCAGCAGCAACAGCATCATCAAGATTCCTCGGGGGATTCCCGATTTGTGGCAGTTACGCCACCACCTCCGCCGCCACCAGTTCAGCCGGCACCTCCTCAACCGCCAAGGCGTAGGAGAACCGGTACCCGCATGTCGGCACGAGCAGGGGACTTCCATTTCAGTGCCCCGCGTCAATCCAGTGGCAGCCACTACCCGCCACATCAGGAGGACCCACAAATGGGTGGGCCTTCCAACCCAGCGATGCCGCAGCCGCCGCTAATGGGTTTTGACAACCCAATCCCAGCGTATACGGGTTCCATGGCATACAACCCGTTCGAGCCGCCGGTCCACAACAACTATGGGTACGCAGAGGCCGACCCTTACTTGGTGGCAGCCAACTACAATGCCCTGCACCCGGAAGGACCATACGGAGCTCCATGGGGAGTTGGGTACCCAACACATGGGTACCGGATACCACCTAGGCCTATCATACGGATTCAATCTCATCCTCCTAGGTTCTCCCCACCTGAGCGTGAAGAACTCCTTCAGAGGATGGATCAGGTTGAACGGGAAGTGCACAGGGACCGTAGGGAGAGACAGACTTTCTTCCAAGGATTAGCTAGTTTGATCAAAGGGAAGAACAAGAAGGATCACTAAATCCTTTCGATTGTTGTTAAGCCCCTGCGTGGGCCTGTATTGCCTGTAACTCTTGTTTTGTTTAAGCCCCTGCGTGGGTATGTATGTGTGTTTGTTTTGACCCCTACGTGGGTCTATTTTCCGTTAACCCCTGCGTGGGTATGATGTTTGCTTAAAGTCCCTGCGTGGACAATTATGTTATTAATCCCCTGCGTGGGTAAGTGCTTGATTAACCCCTGCGTGGGTAATTGTTTGTTGAAAAGACCCGTGTAGGGCAGTATGTAATATTTTGAATAAATTAATGGAATGTTTGTTTTATGAATTTCATGTTTGCCATTTTGTGCATAAATAAATTATAAATGAAATAAATAAATTAAAATCATTCCTTTTGAACTAATCTGCCTATGAAATTATAAATTAAGAATCTTAAAGTGTGAAACCTAGCCTTTTGGTCATTATAAGACCGGGCCAAGATGGTAAGACCTGTTCGAAAGATTCAAGTCTAAGTTAACATCTGAAAACATGTTAACACTCCTGGCAGACGTGATTTATTAAAAATCACATACGTCATTTTTATAAGTGAATTCTTTAGAAGATTCCTAACCCAGTTTAATGATCTCTGAATCCTGGGTTTACATCACCAATTAAGATGATCACATTTTAACCATACGTGGTAATACGTGCCTACGGGCCCTACTCATTTCCATATGAGCCAAAAGACAGTGGTAGCTATGACTCCCTGTCAAATAAAGGTAATGAACTAGGTTCAAACCTCAAATGCTTTGATTCTCTGAAATCCTAGCATATAATTTATAATTGTCCTTGTGACTAGGCCTATTGTGCCAGTATACCTTAATGTTTTGATTCTCTGAAATCATAGATTAAATTAAAAGTGTCCACGTGACTAGGCCTTTTTGGCCATAAATAAAACAGTTAATGTTTTATAATTAGGATAAATTATAATAGAAATCCTAAATAAATATGATTTATAAATTAACCAAATATGGTCTCTGTACCATGGTTAATGAATTGCCATAAAAGACAATTCCATAAACTCCCAAATAAACTATTGTCCTTGTTTTCTGCAACAGTTCAATTTTAAATGGCTAACTCATACGAGGTTAATAGCCATCCAGTGGAGGTTAATAATGAAGCCCGAATTAATCTAACGGGTGCTGAATTAAAAGCGATCATAGACGGCGCTGTTACACAGGCTCTGGAGCGGCAGTATGATGATTATAGTGGTACTCGAAGTAGGACCCAATCTGCACCGCATTCAAAGCCCAAGACACATTCTGAGGCTCATAGCAAGCCTCCTCCCAAAAAGGATGGACCCAAGAAAGATGGTGATGACCGTCAGTCCACCAACCATCAAAGTGTCCCATCTCAGCAGATAGTGCTGAATCAAGAGCCTCGTAACAAGGGTTGCTCCTATAAGTACTTCGTGTCTTGCAAGCCCTGGGATTTTAATGGGGAGAAAGGAGCCATCGATTGTATGACATGGCTTGACGAGATGGACACGGTGGTAGATATCAGCGGATGCGCTGAAAAGGATGTGGTTAAGTTTGTGTCACAGTCCTTTAAAGGTGAAGCGTTAGCATGGTGGAGATCTCTGATTCAAGCCACCGGGAAAATCCCATTGTACAATATGTCATGGGATCAATTTGTTGCCCTTATCAGGGAAAATCACTGCCCTCAACATGAGGTGGAGAAGATAGAGTCCGATTTTCTATCCTTGGTGATAATAAACCTCGACTGTCAAGCTTACCTAACGAGCTTCAACACTATGTCTCGGTTGGTTCCATATTTAGAAACCCCGGAACCAAAGCGAATAGCTCGTTTTATCGGTGGTTTAGCCCCCGAGATCAAGGCAAGCGTGAAAGCTTCTCGGCCAGCTACTTTTAGGTCAGTAGCTGACATTTCCTTATCCCTCACTCTGGATGCGGTCAGGCAGAGATCGCTGAGGAATAAGGAGGCTGAGAAGAGGAAGCGTGAAGATGATGGTTCACGAAAGTCGAACAAGAAGCACCGTGGGAACGGTGACCACAAGAAAGGATCGGAGTCAAGGAGAGATGGGCATAATTCTGGTGAGAAGCCCAAATGCAAGATATGCAAGAAGCAACACTTTGGAAAGTGCAGACTTGAGTCGAACTCACAGACTCAATCAAAACCCTTTGCTTGTGGTATATGCAAATCCACAGATCACAAAACCTTGGATTGCAAGAAGATAAAAGATGCAACGTGCTACCGTTGCAATGAAAAGGGGCACATTAAGACCAACTGCCCGAAATACAACAAGAAGCCTGAAGAGGCTAAGAAGACTAATGCTAGGGTCTTCAGAATGGACGCAAAGGAAGCGGTTCTAGACGACAACGTTATTACAGGTACTTTCCTTGTAAATGACGTATATGCTAGAGTACTTTTTGATTCTGGCGCTGATAAGTCGTTTGTAGACAATAAGTTTTGTGAACTGTTGAAATTACCTGTCAAAACCTTAAAAGTGAACTATGTGGTGGAGTTAGCAGACGGCTCTCTAGAAACCGTCTCCACTGTGTTAGATGGATGTGTTATATCCATTAAGAACCATTTTTTTCCTCTGTCTCTACTTCCCTTTAAGTTGGCCGGTTTTGACATAGTTCTGGGTATGGACTGGTTATCTCATAACCAGGCCCAAATTGTCTGTAACAAGAAACAAGTGGTAATAAAGACTCCGTCTGGTGAATCACTTACCATTCGGGGAGATACCCAGTATGGACTACCTGAGCAAGTGACTATGCTCAAGGCTTCCAAATGTTTGAAGAATGGGTGTGTCATCTACATGGCGCAAGTGATTATTGATGAGCCTAAACCAAAGATAGAAGACATCCCTGTCATTTCTGAATACCCAGAAGTGTTTCCTGAAGATCTACCTGGTTTACCACCAGATAGACAAGTGGAATTCAGAATCGATATCATCCCCGGAGCAGCACCTGTTGCTAGAGCACCATACAGATTGGCACCCACAGAAATGAAGGAGTTGAGGACGCAGCTAGATGAATTGCTGGCTAAAGGTTTCGTTAGACCTAGTTCATCTCCTTGGGGAGCGCCAATCTTGTTTGTCAAGAAGAAGGATGGGTCGATGCGCCTGTGCATCGACTATCGCGAGCTTAATAAAGTCACGATCAAGAATAGGTATCCTCTGCCCAGGATCGACGATTTGTTCGATCAGCTTCAAGGGGCAAGTTACTTCTCGAAGATTGATTTGAGGTCAGGCTACCATCAGTTGAAGGTTAAAGATGAAGACGTTCACAAGACTGCATTTAGGACTCGTTACGGTCACTACGAGTTCCTAGTGATGCCTTTTGGGCTCACTAATGCACCGGCCGCGTTCATGGATCTCATGAATCGCGTCTGCAAGCCTTACTTAGATAAATTCATCATCGTTTTCATCGACGACATTCTCATTTATTCTAAGAATCAAGCTGACCATGAGAAACACCTTCGTTGTATTCTCAAACTTCTACATCAGGAGAAGCTCTATGCCAAATTCTCTAAGTGTGAATTTTGGCTACGAGAAGTCCAATTCCTTGGACACGTGGTCAGTGAGCGTGGTATCCAGGTGGATCCCGCTAAGGTTGAAGCCGTAATGAACTGGCAAGAGCCGAAGACGCCTACAGAGATTCGTAGCTTCCTGGGATTGGCAGGATATTACAGGCGTTTCATTGAAAATTTTTCAAGGATTGCTGCGCCCCTAACTTCCTTGACTAAGAAGAAAGTAAAGTTCATTTGGGGCCCTAAGCAGCAAGAATCCTTTGATATTCTGAAGCAAAAGTTGAGCAACGCCCCAGTACTGACATTGCCAGATGGAATAGAAGAGTTCGTGGTTTACTGCGATGCATCGCACACTGGCATGGGGTGTGTGCTTATGCAGAAAGGCAAGGTTATTGCCTATGCTTCACGACAGTTAAAGGTACATGAAAAGAATTACACCACCCACGATTTGGAATTGGGTGCCGTTGTATTCGCACTAAAACTGTGGAGGCATTATCTTTATGGAATCAAGTGTGTGATCTATTCTGATCACAAGAGCCTCCAGCATCTGTTTAATCAGAAAGAGTTAAATATGAGGCAACGCCGTTGGATGGAAACTTTGAACGATTATGACTGTGAAATCAAGTACCATCCCGGCAAGGCGAATGTAGTCGCCGATGCCTTGAGTCGGAAGGAAAGGGTGAAACCCATCCGAATCAATGCCAAGCGCATGGAGATAAAGAATAGTCTGATGGAAAGGTTGTTAGCTGTACAGAAGGAAGCTGTGTTGGAAGCTAACTATCCTAATGAAAAGTTAGGAGTAACTGAGGAGCAGTTATCTCTTAGCAAGGATGGACTTCTGAAATTGAATGGACGAATATGGGTTCCAATTTATGGAGGACTTCGTGATGTCATCCTCCAAGAAGCCCATAGTTCCAAATACTCCGTTCATCCTGGAGCTGATAAGATGTACCAGGATCTAAAGGCAAATTATTGGTGGATAGGCTTGAAAAAGTCTGTAGCCACCCATGTAGCTAAATGCTTGACATGTGCGCAAGTCAAAGCCGAGCATCAGAAACCGTCAGGTTTGCTACAACAGCCTGAACTTCCTACGTGGAAGTAGGAAATGGTAACTATGGATTTTATTACCAAGTTGCCCAAGACAAGAAAAGGCAATGATACAATATGGGTTATAGTTGACAGACTGACTAAGTCAGCTCATTTCTTACCCATCAAGGAGACTTATAGCTCCGATATGTTAGCCCAGTTGTATGTTGATAAGATTGTAGCCTTACATGGCATACCTGTGGCTATTATCTCTGATAGAGATACTAGGTACACGTCGCATTTTTGGAAGAGTTTCCAACAATCTTTGGGCACACGTTTGAATTTTAGTACGGCTTATCATCCTCAGACTGACGATCAGAGTGAGCGTACTATTCAAACGTTAGAAGACATGCTACGTGCATGTGCGATCGATTTGGGTGGTAGTTGGGATAAGAACCTACCATTAATCGAATTCTCCTACAACAATAGCTACCATACCAGCATTAAGGCTGCGCCTTTCGAGGCATTATACGGTAGAAAGTATAGATCGCCCGTTTGTTGGGCGGAAGTTGGAGACGTCCAATTATCAGGACCAGAGATAGTGTTCGAAACAACGGACAAGATTTTCCAGATTCGAGACCGTCTCAAAGCTGCCCGAGATAGGCAGAAGAGTTACGCTGATCCAAAGCGTAAGGATTTTCACTTCGAAGTAGGTGACAAAGTCCTACTTAAAGTGTCACCCTGGAAAGGAGTGATGCGGTTTGGTAAGAAAGGCAAGCTAAGCCCGAGATACATAGGGCCTTTCGAGGTTATCGAACGTGTCGGGTCAGTTGCCTATAAATTAAACTTATCGGAAGAGCTCAGCGGAATTCACAATGTGTTCCACATCTACAAACTGAAAAAGTGTTTCGCTGATGAATCACTGGTTATACCGCATACAGATGTGCATATAGATGAGAGCTTAAAATTTGTGGAAAAACCTTTGTCGATTGAAGATCGACAGGTAAAGAAGCTTCGAAGAAAGCATGTACCTATTGTAAAGGTCAAATGGGATGCCCGTAGAGGTCCCGAATACACGTGGGAGGTTGAATCCACGATGAAAGAAAAGTACCCTTACTTATTTCAGTAAATCTCGGGTCAAGATTTATTTTAAGGGGGTGAGGATGTAACACCTCGAAAATTCACGTCCTATAATGTGTAGACACGTGTCAAATGTTAAAACGTGTGAAAGAAATATTATAGAAGGACTAAAGTTGACAAACATGGAAAGTATGTGATTATACGGGTTCTAAGTGTCAACAGTGAATAAATATACTTCATAATAACCCTACATGATGTTTATAACATCAAACGAATAAATCATGGATCATACGAAGCTAAAAGTGAGAGATTACAAACTACAGGGGTTAAATGTGTCAACATGTTTAAAGATATACCTCTGAGTGACCTTTTGACAAACCCAAAGCTTTGTAAATGTTAATTATGCTCACTAGAATGCACGATATAAATTTCATAAAGTTTCGTTATCGTATGAGAAAGTTATGATCAAATTCGTGTGCGAGGGGTTAAAGTGCAAACGTAGAAAGTTAAGACTTTTCGGGTTAACCGGAAGTGTTCAGGGACTTGGCAAAGTGGGTATAAGTCCTAAAGCCCTTGTGGGTAAATACAAGGGGGTCAAAATGCAAGAAATAACCTTGGTTGCCCTTTCGAAGAGCCAAGGGTCAACATTGCAATAAATAGAAAATCAAAAATCTGATTCGCAGGCCCAGGCGGCCCGCGTTGGGTTCTGCCAAATGGGAGGCGGGCCGCGTCAGGCGCCCAGAACCAGAAAACGTGGACAGTTGCCTGTAAACGCGGAAAACCGCTCCTTTTTCGACATTAATGCAATGTGGGCGACCCCTAAACAGTCCTAGACACTAGGAACACCTGTTGGATGGTTGTGGTCAGCTGATAGACTTGTGTCTCCAAGAATTGTGGTGAAAATTTCACTATAAAAAGGCCATGTAGTGCATCATTGTTCTTCACATCATTCTCTGCATTTCTGGTCGATTCTGGAGCTCAAGCCTGCTTCCACGTGATCATATTTCGTGCATAGGACTCTTGTAAGTCTGCTAGTCATTTCTAAATTGAGTTTAGCTTAGTATTTTAGCTAAACGTCAAACCGTCGTAATTACGGTTTGACTTCGAGATTAGTCAACAATGGCTCAGTCATTTCTCGAATCAAAAGTAGTTGTAGGTTGGTATTTATGTAGGTAATAAAACCTCAAAAGGGTTTCCCCTGATCACCACTCTAACCAGGTCAAAAGTCGGGTCAAACCTATATTTAAAAAGTCAACAGGAAGTCAAAAATGCCATTTATGCATAATTAAAATTGTAGATCATATACAACCTGTTGGATCATTGTTATAACTTAGTAATAAGTGTAAGAACATGTCTAAACATGTTCAACCCGACAATTTCCTGTTTAGACCCGGTTCGGAACCGAAAGTCACATAGTTTGACTTTCACTTTGACTTTCAGTTCTGACCCGTTTAGGCATGTTTTAGAAATGCCTCAGAGCTTTAATTGGACTAGGTTACATGTTAGAATAACCCTCTGTGATTATGCACCTCGGTTCATTAGTTATCCAATTATGCATGTTTCCGTTAATTGCTCATATGTTGACTGTTATGCCCTTATTACCTTAAAACGTGATTTATGAAAATGTAAAAGTGTAGTAACCTTGATTACTGATATATAAACTTGTATACAAAGTTTGACATCAGTTTGACTTGTAGATTAGGAGTTATGCTCATTATCGCAAATTTAAAGCTTTATGTTAATAAAATGGCGTAATTAGCGTATAGCCTAGTTAAGCCTACTTTTTGATATCAAACTTAATACCCACTGATGTAATATATTATTTTGGGATTTTTAAAGATTTTTAATTAATTTTAGGCTGAGCATAACTAGTAGTCGTAGGCTTAATCCGGTAATTGTCGGTTTTGCCCTTACGGGCCATAAAATGAGTTTTACATATCTAAACGACTCCAAACCTTTTGCTATTGATCAAATATGATAAATAAATTATTTTAAGCCTTCTGGAAATATAAAAATATCAGATTTAAGTATCGAACCCGGAAATGGCCTTTAATCGCCTTATTTAGCGTCTTTAACGCATAGTATGTTTTAAAATCATATTGAACATACCCGGGTTGATACCTACTGCTATTTTAGGCAAATTAGAATATTTTAACAGTAAGCAAAGGTTGATTAACTCAGACTCCGGTTTTTAGCTTTTCGGCTTATGTGAAATCACCAAAATGCCCCTACGGTGCATAGTTGGCTATAAATGATAAATTTCACATAAATAATTTAACTTACTGATATAACTTAGCAAATTGAGTATATTTTCTGATTACATCAGACCTGTAACTCAGGTTAACACTGAAACTCTTTTACAACCTTTAAAATGACCAAACTACCCCTACGGGGCCTAGTTTATGTTTAAACACGTTTCGGGCATAATGAAAGACATCTTACTGATGTCGCAACATATTTGAGACATAATTAACTTAGGAAACCAGTATATAGCTCTCATGAATACCCGTCACGCTTATTACGCGTACGGTTCGGTTTATGTAACAAGTTTACATAAATTAGCCGAAACGGGTCAAACCTTAACGGTTTTATCTTAAAATCTAGAATGTGAATAATAAACCCATATTAAACAAGTCTTCAAACTTGTCGGGTCTAAATCACATTCTATCCGGTCTTCGCTTAATCGTGCGTACGAACCGTATCTTTGAAACTAGCCGGTCTAAGCTTAAGCTTAATTAAAGACCCGTTAGGATTCTAATAGGTTATATTAAACCTTCGTTCCAGATTAGGAGAACCAGTAAAAGCTACGTGCATTTTGCTTATTGTGATTAATACTTGCTCAGGTAAATACTTTTAACTTATTTTCCCTATACGGGCTTGGGTTACGGTATATAGTATACCGCTTGATCGGGCATCAAATCTCCACCGTTAGGTGGGTAGTTGAATAATTTGATCGGCTCGTTTAAATAGTCTTGTTACTTAAAGCCTTTGGGGGGTTAATGACCGTGTCCCGGATATCCTCGGCATCATTTTACGAAATGGCCACGACTTAAGCGCGGGGTGTAGGCGTACACCCGTCAGTGCATAAAAGAATAATGTGGTGTGTCTATTGATCTTTAACCCGGACAAGATCCGGGCTACTGAACGCACAAGGAACATGTAATTCGTTCACAAGATTATAATATTAAATAATTCTCCCAAGTTAAATAAAATGTTTATGCCATGTGCATCCAAACCAATTTTCAATCATTTTCCAAAATGAGTCAGTTGAATGTATTTACCAGTGTAAACTGGCGTATTTTCCCAAAAAGATTAAATGCAGGTACTAAGCGAAATTGGCTGGGATTTCTCCTTAGCATCATTAGAAGTCTCGCAAGCTTAAGATGCCTGAAGTCTGTTGAACCATTAATATTATTTTATTTCGATCCATCTGTGGATAAACTTTCGAAAATTGTGACATTTGATATTACAATATTAAATTCGGTTGTATCATATTTTTAAATTGCTTCCGCTGTGCATATTGATTATTGTGTTGTTTGACTATTATGTTGCCAATCACGTCACGATACTCCCCCACCGGGCCCACCGGTGACACGTGGAAATCGGGGTGTGACATGAATCTTTGCTTGTCCTCAAGCAAAACTCTTTATAATGTGGCTTTACACTCCCAAATGGAATGGGTAGAGAAGAAGGTTTCTGGGCTTGTCATAGAGTGTCGGGATTTCCAAGATTCTTTATTTAGTTTTATTTTTATTTATTTACAATCCTATTCGTCATGATTTATTTAAAACTTTTCATAAGATAAATTACTTATTAGGGCATAACATGCCTCTTTAAAATTCTATTTATATACAAGTTCACATACCTCACGGGGATCACTCAACACTCGGCCGGAAATGTATTTTTGTGGATCACTCGAGTGCGGCATGGAACTTACTCCTACCATAGGTTTGCCAAGCAATCAATCCTCCTCCTTTTTAACTTATATACCTTTGTAAATATCAAGAGGAGTTTTTAGGTGAAGGGTTAGGCTTGGGTTAAAGGTAGGTGGTTGGGTTAGTGGTTAGTAGAAAAAGGGCGAAAAGCGTAACAAGTGTCGGTTTTCGTAAGAATTTTTATTTTTGTAACTTTTATTTTGATGAAGCTATTATTCAAACAAAGTTATTTTTGATGAACTTGTTTGTTTATTTTCTTTTGCTTCATCATCAACACATTTTTTTTTTTGAAAAGTCATACGAAAAACCGAGCTAGTTACTAAAACAAAGGGTTAAAAATGAAAAAGGTTTTGGTGGGTAAAAGGGTGTTTGGTTTGGGTTATGAAATGAAAAGGTTTAGGCTCAAAGGGGCTAACTAGGGGGATTTTGGGTAGGTGGTAAAAAAAAGAAAAATAATGGTGTAGAAATAAAAAGGGTTAGTCCTAATGCCTCCATCATTTACTTACTCGGGTTTAAGTTGGTAAGGACCGGGAATGTATCGTCATGGCAAGTTCTAGAGTCGTAAGAACCAAGCGGCTATTCACACAAGAAACGAAAAATGAGCATTTAGTCTAATGATATGTAATTGTATGCTCAATAAAGGCTCAAAACTCACTTTTGTGGGAATGGGTTTTTATGTGATCAAGTATATATAATCAAATTTTAACTAAGTTTGTCATCCCTTTTCATAATTTTCTTATGTTGGTTCTTTTTATCACGACGCTACCGGTTGTAAATTCGTAAAAATATAACCTTTTTAGAACTTGAAATTCCCAAGTTAAACCTAGACAAGTAAAAAAAATTGAAAATTTTTGAAAAAAAATTTGGGGTGATTAGCGGTTCCAATAGAGTTTTGTGTAAGGCTTGTATTTAGGACTTGCAAGATTCAAGGTTTTAGCATCCCCCCCACACTTAAATTACACATTGTCCTCAATGTGTCCCAAAAATAAGTTTTTAGGTTGATTGAATGTGTAAAAAGGTGTAAAAAGCAAAAATCTTGTGTTACTGGACACGGCCCCGTGCCTGGTGGGCACGACCCCGTGTTCAGGTGGCAGTAACGAAAACTTACAGAAGGTGGACATGGGGGTGTGTTGGGTGGACACGTCCCCGTGTCTGTTAAAGTCTGCAGAATTAAAACAAACAGCAGGTTCAGGGGAGTGGGCACGGGGGCGTGTCGGCTGGACACGGCCCCGTGTGGACAATCTGCAAGGTTGAAAAACAGGTTTCTTTCTTCGGTTTTCCTATCCCGGCTTTAGTAGTACTAATGCTTAGTACTCTAAGCCTCGTATGTACCTGCTTAATCAATAAACACCATACCACACCATAGCAAACATCCTAATTTTACCAAGTTCAACATCCATGTCAAAGTTAAAAGAAAAATAAATGTAGAAAATAAAAGAAGTTAGGGGAAATAAATTGTTCAACACTTGGCACGCAGGCCTCAAATTGTTCAAGATTAGAAAAGGTTAACCTGGGGAATCACCAACCAACCGCTTCCTCCTCCGCTCCTCCCGTCTACTCCATGTCCTCGTCGTCATCATCATCATCCCCACCATGGCCAGCTATGTACTCCTGGATATTTCCAATATCATCTTGGATATCGGATATGTTTCTCTCGATCGCCCCAACCCGGTTGTACGTGTTGCTTGCCATATTGTAGGTGTTCCTGGTGCACATGAGGTTTTCCTGCAACAAATCATGTAAACTTTGAAAGTTAGGAAAACCGCCTCCTGAGGAGGAGGATTGGCCCGGATCACCATGGGGCTGGTATTGGTACTGATGATGTTGTGGAGCGTGGAGGACAAGTGCTTCTTGCGGGTTCCATGCATGACCTTGTATCCTTTGAAAGCTTACCGTCCCGTCTTCAGCTTCATAAATTAGTTTCATTGAGCGGTGGATGTGTATATCTACCCTACCCGACCATGGGCTCCTTTCAAATGACCTAGGTATGCGGGTGAAGTGCCTGAAGAGACGGTACACCCATCCCCCAAAGAAGATAGGGGTCGGTGCACTAGCAAGGCGGTTATGATGCATGTTTCGGAGCATGAGGAACGGAACATCAAGCGGCCTGCGGTTATGGATGCAGTGGAGGACAACCAAATCTCTTAACCCAACGACGCCACCACTATCGTGTCTTTGACTAAGAGAGTAGCCGAGGAGCCTATGGATGTATCTGTAGAGCGGATCCCTCAACTTCGTACTCTTAGTGTTGCTCGGATTGTAATACCCTTCACCAATCTGAGCCCATGCGGCTTGGCGATCGTTTTCACCTATCTCTCGCATCCCGCCAGTATTTTCCTCGTTACCTGCATCTTCTTCCGCATACAACCCGACAATCGACCCAAATTGTGCCATAGAGATCGAATATTTAGTTCCGCCACATCGGAATGCTACCCCATCATTGTCGAATGGGTCACACCTTGAGTTGAACGTGAAGGTGCTATAGAATTCCAAAGTGCATTCGTGGACGGAACGGAGTCGAGTTGTTAAGGCGACTCTTAGTGGTCCTGTGACAAGGTTGTTGAAGCGGTCGAGTTGGTTCACCAATGATAACAAATCCGTGCGTGCTTGCCTTGGGTATTCCTCCGGCCTTGTCTGAAGTACTTCGTATCTAGCCCTCTCATTGAGCTCATTTACGTTAAATCTTGTGAACTTCCTTGCCATCTGAAAGAATACACCAAAAGTTAGCACGAAACAGAAGAATTTTCGGACAAAACTACAAACAGTGGGCTGGACACGACCCCGTGTTCAGCGGACACGGCCCCGTGTCCAGGCGTCTGTTACACAAAAATTCCATTTTTCGACCCGGTTTCGAAACCTTGAAAATTTTTGGTCCTATAGGCGCGGTTTTCCCCGAAAATGAAACCCCAAGCGCCGTTTTTCCCAAAATAACCCGTTTACCCTATCAATTTTATCTTTTTCGGTTAAAAAACAAGGGTATGGGGTTTTTATGAGAAATCGGGCGAATCTATGAACAATACAAGTGGATTTACTTCCCATAACACTAATCTAACTAAATGCTAACAGATCTAAACAAAAATTTGAGGTTCGATCCGGATGAACTTCAAGAACCCTAGATTTTTCCCCAAATTTTTGGTGTTTTAACTACATGCAAGTAACTAATCTAACTAAGAATAGTGATAGAATCATACCTTGATGTTGTTAGAACAAAAGGAGACGTCGAAAATCTGTGGAAAATCGCCTGGAACCAGAGCTTTTTCGGGGAAACGGGACGTGTGGAATGTTGTAACTGTTATGAAAAAGGGGATATATCCCGTCTGCAGTGCGAACACGGCCCCGTGTCCAGCGGACACGGCCCCGTGCCGAGTACAGTTTTAATTTTTTTTTTAGTGCTCGTGTGAGTGCCCTTGTTTCCCATAAACTTTGGTTAGAAAACTTACCGCTTTAGATGTCGTCCCAATCGTTCGTAACTTACCAGGTATGATGTTGATGCTTTCATTCTTCGATCGTTTGAAGCGAGATCTCTTCCTCTTCATCCTCAATGAATCCTTGATAGAGTTTCAGCCGTTGGCCATTGACTTTGAATGGAGGCCCATTTCGAGATTTAATTTCTACTGCACCGTGTGGGAAAATATGGGTGATGGAAAAAGGTCCTGACCATCTAGACTTTAATTTACTAGGAAACAATCGAAGTCGTGAATTAAACAAAAGAACTAGATCTCCTACTCGAAATTCATTAGGTTTAATATGTTTGTCATGCAAATTTTTCATTCTTTCCTTATAAATTTCGGAGTTTGAGTATGCATAATTCCTAAGTTCGTCTAATTCATTTAATTGACAAAATCGATTTTTACCAGCAAATTCTAAATCTAAGTTTACATTTTTGATTGCCCAATAGGCTTTGTGTGCAATTTCTACTGGCAAGTGACAACTTTTTCCATAGACTAGCTTATATGGGGTTATACCTATCGTTGTTTTATAAGCAGTTCGAAAAGCCCATAAAGCATCATCTAATTTATCTGCCCATTCCTTTTTATTTAACCCTACGGTTTTTTCGAGTATTCGCTTTAAACCTCTATTAGTCACTTCGGCTTGTCCGTTTGTTTGAGGGTGATATGCTGTTGAGACCCGGTGATAGACCCCATATCTTGTTAAAAAAATTTCAAGTTGATGGTTGCAAAAATGGGTACCTCTATCACTTATTAATGCTTTAGGTGTGCCAAAACGAGAGAATAGTTTTTTCAGAAATCTTACCACGACTCTTCCATCATTTGTTGGAAGTGCCTCGGCCTCGGCCCATTTAGACAAGTAGTCTACTGCCACAAGTATATATTTGTTTCCTTTCGACGGTGGGAAAAGTCCCATAAAGTCGAGTCCCCACACATCAAAAATTTCACAAACAAGAATGCCATTTTGTGGCATTTCGTTTTTGGAAGAAATATTACCTGTTCTTTGGCAAGCATCACATGTTTTGACAAGACTTTGGGCGTCTTTGTAAATGGTTGGCCAATAAAATCCTGAATCAAATACCTTTCGTGCGGTACTAGCGGCACCATGATGCCCTCCGTATGGACCTTCATGACAATGGCGGAGAATTCTTCGTGCTTCGCTACCATGTACGCATCGTCGGACGAGTTGGTCGGCACACATTTTGAAAAGATATGGATCTTCCCAAAAATAGTGTTTCACATTGGCAAAGAATTTCTTTCTTTGATGATGTGGCCAACCTTTTGCGACTATACCGCTAGCTAGGTAGTTAGCATAGTCGGCGTACCATGGTTCTTCCTTATATTCCACCATTTCCAGGGACTCAGTTGGGAATTTTTCGTTGATTTGCTCGTCCCTGGTTGCCTCCAAAGCTGGGTCTTCCAAGCGCGAAAGATGATCTGCTGCGGTATTTTCTGCTCCTCTTTTATCTTTGATTTCAATATCAAATTCTTGGAGGAGTAGAATCCACCGAATCAAACGTGGTTTTGCGTCCTGCTTTTTGAAGAGATATCGAATGGCTGCATGATCTGTATAGACTATAGTTTTAGAAAGAACAAGATAAGAACGAAATTTATCAAAAGCAAATACCACAGCTAGTAATTCTTTTTCAGTTGTTGTGTAATTTTCTTGTGCATCGTTAAGTGTTTTACTAGCATAATAAATTGTGTGGAAATGCTTTTCTTTTCTTTGTCCCAAGACAGCTCCAACTGCAAAGTCACTAGCATCACACATGATTTCGAAAGGAAATTTCCAATCAGGCGCTATCATGATAGGTGCATTGACTAACATTTCCTTTAGGGTTAGAAATGCTTGATTGCAATCCTTGTCAAAGATGAAAGGGGCATCTTTTTCAAGTAATTTTGTTAGAGGCCTTGAGATTTTAGAAAAGTCTTTGATAAACCGCCTATAAAATCCGGCATGCCCTAGGAAACTTCTGATAGCTCTTACGGAGGATGGAGGTGGTAATCTAGAAATGGTATCTATTTTGGCTCGATCCACCTCCATTCCTTCGCTTGAGATCTTGTGACCGAGTACTATTCCCTCCGTTACCATGAAATGGCATTTTTCCCAATTAAGGGCGAGGTTAGTTTCCTCACATCGGGATAGCATTCGTTCAAGGTTATCGAGGCATTGGTCGTATGAATCCCCAAAGATAGAAAAGTCGTCCATGAAGACTTCCATTGTCTTTTCTATCATGTCGTGGAAAATGGCTACCATGCAACGTTGGAATGTTGCGGGGGCATTACATAGACCACACGGCATGCGTCGATAAGCAAAAGTTCCATAGGGACATGTGAAAGTTGTCTTTTCTTGGTCTTCGGGTGCTATCGGGATTTGAAAGTAACCTGAAAAACCATCCAAGAAACAATAAAATTTATGACCGGATAATCTTTCTAACATTTGATCAATGAAGGGTAAAGGAAAATAATCTTTTCTTGTTGCTTCATTTAATCGTCTATAATCTATACATACTCCCCATCCTGTGACGGTTCTCGTGGGTATTAATTCATTTTTTTCGTTAGTTATCACCGTCATACCTCCTTTCTTTGGAACTACTTCGACGGGACTTACCCAAGGGGTATCGGAGATAGGATAGATAAGTTCGGCGTCAAGTAATTTGATGACTTCGTTTTTAACCACTTCTTGAACATTTGGATTTACTCGTCGTTGTGGTTGTATTACCGATTTGTAGTCATCATTCATTAAAATTTTGTGCGTACACATGGAAGGGCTAATTCCTTTTATGTCTACAAGTTTCCAAGCGATCGCGTTTTTGTGTTTTTTCAAAAGACTAATTAATTTTTCTTTTTCTAAGCTATCTAATTTAGACGAAATAATTACAGGTAAATTACCATCTTTGTCTAGAAAAGCATATTCCAAACCTTTTGGAAGTTCTTTGAGCTCAGGTGGTGGGTCTTTAGGAGACTCCTTATTTGGTTGCTCATTTTGATCAAGAACTTTAAAAGTTTGTTCTATGGCGACCTCTTCTTCAACAAAGTGGTCAATCTCCTCACTTGTATCGGGTGGTTCATCTTCATCTTCAATTAGGGGGTCATTATTGCCGAATGGATATTTCATCGATCGTTCAAGATCGACACTTCTTTTAAATGCCCCTAATTGAAGAGGTAGATTGTTGAACTTCCGGTTTTTCAAAGCTTCGTGAGTTTTTAGAAATGGTCGTCCCAACACTAGAGGAGCGTCCTCGAGGATGACAAAGTCGGTCGGGATTACCATTTGATTTGTTTGAACCAATACATCCTCAACTACACCGATTGATTTTATTACTTTCCGATTGGATAGAAAAATGGGTATTTGAAGTGGAGAAAAATCACTAATACTTAATTTTTCGAAAATGTAGTTAGGCATTATGTTAACACAAAGATCTTTATCAATTGTGACATTACTAATAAACGAATTTTGAAAGAAACATGGAACCGGTGTAATGTTAATTTCAAATGGGTCTTCTTTTATTAGTGAGGTTTGATCATTAGTTAACTTAACACTTACCGTTTCGTCAATTTTAGTGTTAGTGTTTAACTCTTTTAAAAACTTAGCATGAGTGGGGTCGGGCATGTCACGTTTGTTCCTTTTCTTGTATTTATGTTAGATTTTGCTGTCTTTTTGCTTCTTTTGTTAATTTAAGCTCATTTAATCCTGAAAATACAAAAGGAAGACAAAAGCACACTTTTTCCGACATTAGTACTAAAAAACGGTTAGTTTTATGCCACAATTGATGTAATTTATATGTTGCATTTTGCACACATCAGCGAGCTAGGTGTGGTAGGGTCTAGCCTTGCTGAGTTTGCGGACTAGCTTCGACACGCGCCTACCACGTGGCAGCTCAGGGGCTCGCCTGGTGGCCAAGGGGTCGCGCCCCGCGAGTGCCCATATTTTCTTGTTTTTATTAAATTTTTATAAAATCAAAGGTATTTTGGGCGTATTTTCGCATACGGGGTGTATTTTAGGACGTGTAGGGGTGTTCTAAAAAAATTTAGGAGGGTTATTATAACCTCCACATGAAAGAAGTTTGTATCCCCCACAGAGCGCAGACACTAGTTTCCGTTCTATTGTATGTATCCTTAATTATGTCTATATACTTCCTAGGTAGCCCTCGACCCTCCTAACTATCCCAAATCAGTTGTCGTGGAACAGTGTCATATGCCTTTTCAAGGTCGATAAACACCATATGTAACTCTTGCTTCTTTGCTCTATATTTTTTCATCAATCTCTTTAGAATATGTATCGCTTCTGTAGTTGACCCCCCCCCCTTTCATGAATCCAATTGGTTTACTGAAGCCTGAGTTTCTCTTCTAATTCTAGTTTCAATTACCCTCTCCAAGATCTTCATAGTGTGACTTAGTAGTTTGATTCCTCTGTAGTTCCCACAACATTGAGCGTCTCCTTTATTCTTGTATAAAGGCACCACGACACTACTCCTCCACTAATCTGGCATTTTTCCTGTCTTGAAAATACGATTGAACAAAAGTGTTAACCATCAGACTCCTTCTTCCCCCAAACACTTCTACACCTCAATTGGTATGTTTTCCAAACCCACTGCCTTGCCTCTTCCTATCTTCCTAAGTATCGTCCTCACCTCTTCATGTGTGATCCTCCTGCAGTAGCAATTATTCTGTTATCGCCTTTGAGTCCTGGGATTGCTGCTATCTTATTGGTATGCCCAACCATCTTTGAAAAGATTATGGAAGTAGGTTTGCCATCTCAACTTAATGTCGTGTTCCTTGACTAAAACATGTCCATCCTCTCCTTTGATAAACTTTACTACTCCTAGATCTTGTCTTCTTCGCTCCTTAACTTTGGAAATCATGAACATATCATGCTCCCCCTCTTTCGTTTCCAAACGTTCATACATTTTTATAGGCTGTGTTTTTTGCCTCGGTCACCGCCTTTTTCACTTCCCTTTTTGCCTTCTTGTATATCTCCCTCACCCTCAGCCGCTCCTTCTCATCTGTGCACCTCAAAAGATCTCTAAAACCTATTTGCTTATCCTTTATTTTGGTATGCACGTCTTCATTCCACCACCAGGACTCCTTATGCCCACTAGTCTTTCCTGTTGTGACCCCTAGCGTCTCATTCGCCACTGTAGTGATCGTAGTCGCCATAGCCTCCCACATTCGGTTTACATCCTCACCTATTTGCATTGATGTCATCGAGTTAACTTTATCTCCAAACATCATATTTTTTTTCTCCCTTTAAGTTTCCCCAACGGATCCTAGGTTGGGTTTTCCTCTCCCCCTCAGTTAGCTAAGCTTTTAGGGTTAAATCTGCTACCAGCAAATGGTGTTGAGCCGTTGCAGTCTCCCTTAGTATAACCTTGAAGTCCATCCACATCCATCGATCTTCCTGCCTCATCATAAGATAGTCGATTTGCGTGTTACGTTGATGTGTGTAAAATGCAACATATAAATAACATCAAATGAGGCATAAAACTAACCCTTTTTTAGTACTAATGTTAGAAAAAGTGTGCTTTTGTCTTCCTTTTGTATTTTCAGGGTTAAAAGAGCGCAAATGAACAAAAGATACAAAAATACAGCTAAATCTAACATAAATACAAGAAAAGGAATAAACGTGGCATGCCCGACCCCTTGACAGCATTTCCCAAGCAAAAACAAGATATCAGAAGGCTGAACACGCCCCGTGCCCAGCGGACACGGGGACGTGCCCAAGTGTCTGCAGAAAAGAAAAAAGCATAGAAGCTTCTATTCCCCAACACGGGGGCGTGCCCAGCTCCACACGGACGTGGTAAACGCAAAGATTCGTAGAATCCAAGCAAATCTCGATAGTACAGATACGCTTCTTCACACGGGGGCGTGGTCAACTAATGCAGACAAACTGCAATTAATGAAGAAAGAGAAAGTGGATGGACATGGGGGCGTGGTCAACTAATGCAGACAAACTGCAATTAATGAAGAAAGAGAAAGTGGATGGACACGGGGCCGTGTCCGGGCTACTGTGCAGGCTATAAATAGAGGTGCTTGGTTCACTTCAAATGTATCCCTTGACAAACCACCTCTCTCTCACTTCACCCACACTCCACCACCATCACAACACCCACATCCACGACCATCATCCATCATAGAGTGTGTGTAGTAGTCTCGGGATCCAAGATTGATAGTAAGAGTCCTTGACAATCAAAGGCCATGTTTGCCTAAGTCTCTTACATCACTTGGTGAAGACAAGCATTTAGTGTAATACTTTTGTTTTTTAATCTTTTCACACTTTTTATTTGGTTTTGTATTAATGACTTTAATAATTAGTTTCGTATGTTGAAGGTGAAACTTCCTTATCATTTGTCCGTGGTGTCTTGGCGTTATTTTACTGTCTATATAAAATAAAAGATTTACACCATTCATATCTCTACGGTCTATATAGAGATATGTTGGCTACCTGGTCGGGGGTTAAGGGAATGGTTTGGTAAGGTTCTTGCCTTGTTCAGTGTATAGATCCTGCAAGGACCTGGGTCAAGCTTACTAGGACCTCCTTCAATACCCACTGGTATTGGATGGCGGGGGTGCGAATGGCTTGATCCCCTCATATGTAAACTACTATTAATACATTAACCCGGCTACTTGGGATTGTATCCCTGCTGACTCAAACCACTTAGCCGAGGGTAACGTCACCTTTAAAAGAGGGGCCTACCATATTACGCATTAATAACTTAATTAATTATCTTTCAATAATCCAACCCTTTAGGATTGTATCCTTGATGACTCAAACTACTGGGTTGAGGGTAACGTCACCTTCAAAAGAGGGGCCTACTACTATAACTAAGATAATCTCTTAAAAAGTGTAAAAGTGCGGAAAACACCAAAGGTTACACTAAAGGCGAGTCGGATCCAAGTGATTCATCTTGTCTATCTGTTTTTTTTATTTTCATGTTTAAACATTTTTCTAAATTTTTGATTTGATTAGACGTTGAGAATCAACGGCCTAATCGTTTTTCTTATTTTTTTTAGGATTTTTATTAATTTTTCAGCTTCTGCAGAGCTCAGCACGTGGCGTGCCTGGTCGGACACGGGCCGTACCCAGCATTGTTACTGGCAGTTTTTATTTTCCGAGTTACATAGAGCTGAGCACGGGGCCGTGTCGGTGCAGCACGGGGCAGTGTCGAGCTCTCCAGTAACAGGGATCCGGAAAACAATCACTGTAACTCCGACCATGGGCCGTGTTCATCTGAGCACGGGGCCGTGGTGAAACTTCTGACCAACGTTCTTTTTGTTTTTATTGCAGGGCTTGGAACCCAGGCGCCACACCTGAACTTTCTACGTAGTGTATGAGCTCCAGTTCCAATAGAGACATAAAAGAACCTCTAGACGAACCCGAACGCTTTCTAAGAAAAAGACTTAAAGCTAAAAATCAAGAGAAAGTTTCGGGGGACCCACTTCCAATGGCGGATCAACGTACCCTCATGGATTACCTACGGCCCACCGTAGTTAATCTTGGCGCCGCTATCAATGCACCGAATGTCGATGCCAACAACTTCGAACTTCAGCCGCATTTGATTCAAATGCTCAAAAACTCCGCAACTTTCCATGGGCTTGCGGACGAAGATCCCCATTTACATATTACCAACTTTTTGGAAATATGTGATACTTTTCGGATCAACGGAGCATCAAATGACGCCATCCGCCTACGAATGTTTCCATTTTCACTAAAAGACTGAGCTAAGGCTAGGCTTAATACCCTCCCAGTTAGTTCGGTAAACACCTGGGATGAACTAGCCGAAAAGTTTCTATATAAGTATTTCCCTCCTGCTAAAACGGCTACATTAATGACTGAAATTAACACATATTCACAAGAGGACGGGGAATCCTTATATAAAACTTGGGAAAGGTTCAAGGAGCTACTAAGAAAGTGTCCTCATCATGGTCTTGCGGTATGGAAACAATTATCCACTTTCTACAATGGGTTGTTGCCACACACAAGACAAACACTTGACTCTAGCTCCAAGGGACTTTTAGGTAATCGCCGCCCAAATGAAATTTATAATCAAATTGAGGAAATTGCTCAAAACAATTTTCAGTGGCACACTCCCCGAGGCACTAAATCTATTGCCCCGGGCGCCCATAAGGTTGACGAAAGCACTTCTTTACAAGCCAAAATCGAGGCCCTTTTTTCGAAAATCAAAAAGTTAGAAATGGCAAAAACGGCCTCGGTTATGGCTTGTGAAGGGTGTGGTGGGCCACATGAAAATTGGAGTTGTATGAAAGAAATGGATAATCAAGCGGAAATGGTAAACTACATTGATAATAGACCTAGGCCGTCAGGTCCTCCGACAGGTACCTACAACCAAGGATGGCGTAACCACCCTAACCTTGGTTGGAGAGAACCTGGCAATAGTAGTAACCAACAAAATCAAAACCAAAGAACAAACTTTCAACAACCACGCAATGAGTCACAAAATTTCTCTCAACAACAACAAGGGGGACGAGAGAGGCTTGAAGACACTGTCTCATGCCTCATCTCTGACACCGATAAGAAAAACTCGGATCAATTTCAACAAATAGAATCGAATTTTAGAAACCAACAAGCTCCCAAATGCCTAAATATTCAAAATTCATGAGGGACTTTCTCACTCACAAAAGGAAAATTGAATCCTTGCAATTAGTTAATTTAAGCGAAGAATGTTCCGCCTTACTACTCAACAAACTCCCACAAAAGAAGATCAACCCCGGAAGCTTCACCATCCCTTGTTCAATTGGGGACTCGCCCATACGCAATGCACTAGCCGATCTTGGGGCTAGCATCAACCTCATGCCCGCATCGATGTTCGACCGACTCGGACTAGGAAAAACAAGCCCTACAAAAATGAGCATACAACTCGTCGATAGGTCCATTAAATATCCACAAGGTGTCGCCGAAAATCTATTGGTAAAAGTCGGAGACTTTGTCTTCCCGGCCGACTTTGTCATACTAGATATGGAGGAAGATACCGAAGTACCACTCATCCTAGGAAGACCATTCTTGGCCACGGCCCATGCCGTGGTAGACATGAATGGTGGGACACTAACGTTAAGGGTTGGGGACAAGGAGATGAAGTTCGGGGTTGGGAAAAGAGTAGAAGATGATGACCCGGTCAACTACATGAAAGTTATAGACTCAAGTTTGGATGATGCTCTCCGACGGTGCAACATGGGATACAATCCATCCCACTTGAGTAACATATGACTTGCTTTGGGTCTAGCCAAGGACCCTTATAAACGTGGCGCACCACGGAGGCATTCCGCGGGACTATCCTTAGTTTAATTTAGATTAACTTTTATGTTTTCTAGTTTAATTTTAATTTTCAGGAATAAAACACACTCGGGATGGTGAAGGATACTAAGGGAAGCTTGAACCAACACCCCATGCACAAAAACAGAGCCTCCCGACAATTTTTTTCATTACAGCAAGTTCAGCACGGGCCGTGCTCAGCCAACACGCCCCGTGCTCAAGGGTCCGCAGAAAAACGCCCAGTTCAGGTAACTAGACACGGGGCATGTTCGTTGAACACGCCCCCGTGCCCAGCCTTCTGTTACTGGCAATCTGAACACGGGGCCGTGCCCGGTCACCACGGCCCGTGTCCAGATGCCCGGTAACATAAATTTTTGTTTCAACACACCTTTTACACATTCAATCAACCTAAAAACTTATTTTTGGGACACATTGAGGACAATGTGTAATTTAAGTGGGGGGGGGATGCTAAAACCTTGAATTTTGCAAGTCCTAATTACAAGCCTTACACAAAACTCTACTGGAACCGCTAAACACCCCAATTTTTTTTCAAAAACTTGCCATTTTTTTTACTTGTCTTGGTTTAAATTGGGACTAACAAGTTCTAAAAAGGTTATATTTTTATGAATTTACAACCGATAGCGTCGTGATAAAAGGAACCAACATAAGAAAATTATGAAACGGCATGACAAATCTAGTTAAAATTTGATTATATATACTTGATCACATTAAAAACTCATTCCCACAAAAAAGTGAGTTTTGAGCCTTTATTGAGCATATAAATACACATCTTTAGACTAAATGCTCATTTTTCGTTTCTTGTGTGAATAGCCGTTTGGTTTCTTACGACTCTAGAACTTGCCATGACAATACATTCCCGGTCCTTACCAACTTAAACCCAAGTAAGTAAATGATTGAGGCATTAGGACTAACCCATTTTTCTTTCAACACCATTATTTTTCTTTTTTTTACCACCTACCCAAAATCCCCCTAGTTAACCCCTTTGAGCCTAAACATTTTCATTTCTAAACCCACAAAACAAACACCCTTTACCCACCGAAACCCTTTTTTTTCATTTTAAACCCTTTATTTTAGTAAAAAGCTCGGTCTTCATGTGACATTTCTTATAAAAAAAATGAAGTTTAGCAATAAACAAACAAGTTCCTCAAAAGAAACTTTGTTTGAAAAATGCTTCGTATGAATAAAAAGTCACAAAAACAAAAAGTTTTTACGAAAACCGACACTTTTTACGCCTTTCGCCCTTTTCTACTAACCACTAACCCAAAACCACCTACATTTACCCAAGCCTAACCCTTCCCCAAAGTCCTCTTGATATTTACAAAGGTTTATAGTTAAAAAGGAGGAGGTTTTATTGCTTGGCAAACATATGGTAGAAGTAAGTTCCATGCCGGCCTCGAGTGTTTCACAAAAATGCATCTTCGGCCGAGTGTTGAGTGATCTCCCGTGAGGTATGTGAACTTGTATATAAATGGAATTTTAAAAAGGCATGTTATGCCCAAATAAGTAATTTCTCTTATGAAACGTTCTAAATAAATCATAACGAATAGGATTGTAAATAATATAAAAATAAAGCCTAATAAAGATCTTGGAATCCTGACACTCAAGACAAGCCCAAAAACTTCTCTTCTACCCATTCCATTTGGATGTGTAAGCCACATAATAAAAGAGTTTTGCTTGAGGACAAGCAAAGATTCAAGTGTGGTGGTATTTGATGTGTGTAAAATGCAACATATAAATTACATCAAATGAGGCATAAAACTAACCATTTCTTAGTACTAATGTTAGAAAAAGTGTGCTTTTGTCTTCCTTTTGTATTTTCAGGGTTAAAAGAGCGCAAATGAACAAAAGAAGCAAAAATACAGCTAAATCTAATATAAATACAAGAAAAGGAATAAACGTGGCATGCCCGACCCCTCGACAGCATCTTACCAAGCAAAAACAAGATATCAGAAGGCTGAACACGCCCCGTGCCCAGCGGACACGGGGGCGTGCCCAAGTGTCTGCAGAAAAGACAAAAGCGTAGAAGCTTCTATTCCCCAACACGGGGGCGTGCCCAGATCCACACGGCCGTGGTCAACGCAAAGATTCGCAGAATCCAAGCAAATCTTGATAGTACTGATACGCTTCTGCACACGGGGTTGTGCCCAGCGGACACGGGGGCGTGGTCAACTAATGCAGACAAACTGCAATTAATGAAGAAAGAGAAAGTGGATGGACACGGGGCCGTGCCCAGTGGACACGGAGCCGTGTCCGGGCTTCTGTGCAGGCTATAAATAGAGGTGTTTGGTTCACTTCAAAGGCATCCCTTGACAAACCACCTCTCTCCCACTTCACCCACACTCCATCACCATCACAACACCCACAGCCACCACCATCATCCATCATCCATCATAGAGTGTGTGTAGTAGTCTCGGGATCCAAGATTGATAGTAAGAGTTCTTGACAATCAAATGCCATGTTTGTCTAAGTCTCTTACATCACTTGGTGAAGACAAGCATTTAGTGTAATACTTTTGTTTTTTAATCTTTTCGCACTTTTTATTTGGTTTTGTATTAATGACTTTAATAACTAGTTTCTTATGTTGAAGGTGAAACTTCCTTATCATTTGTCCGTGGTGTCTTGGCGTTATTTTACTGTCTATATAAAATAAAAGATGTATACCATTCATATCTCTACGGTCTATATAGAGATATGTTGGCTACATGGTCGGGGGTTAAGGGAATGGTTTGGTAAGGTTCTTGCCTTGTTCAGTGTATAGATCCTGCAAGGACCTGGGTCAAGCTTACTAGGACCTCCTTCAATACCCACTGGTATTGGATGGCGGGGGTGCGAATGGCTTGATCCTCTCATATGTAAACTACTATTAATACATTAACCCGGCTACTTGGGATTGTATCCCTGCTGACTCAAACCACTTAGCCGAGGGCAACGTCACCTTCAAAAGAGGGGCCTACCACATTACGCATTAATAATTTAATTAATTATCTTTCAATAATCCAACCCTTTAGGATTGTATCCTTGCTGACTCAAACTATTGGGTTGAGGGTAACGTCACCTTCAAAAGAGGGGCCTACTACTATAACTAAGATAATCTCTTAAAAAGTGTAAAAGTGCGGAAAACATCAAAGGTTACACTAAAGGCGAGTCGGATCCAAGCGATTCATCTTGTCTATCTGTTTTTATTTTATTTTTTTATTTTCAGCATTTTTAGTTTTTATTTTCATGTTTAAACCTTTTTCTAATTTTTTGATTTGATTAGACGTTGAGGATAAACCGGTACTAAAAGCTCTTGTGTCCTTGGACCACCTCGATATCTTACCAACGCTATACTATGCTCACGATGGGTGCACTTTCCCATATGTGTGTTTAGTGTTAGTAAAATATCGTGTTTTATAAATTTAAAACTTGACTAAAGTGTTAAAAAGGGCTTAAAATATAACTAAAAACATATAACGCTACACACGCATCAACGTCCTCAGCTACTAAGTGATCAAATGAGATTCCCTCTTTCTAAAGAACGAGTTTATAATACCTAGGTCGTGAGCTGCCGCAAAGTCTAGAAGGTCTCTACCAGGTTCATTCCTACCGCCAAAACCAAAACCCTCATGTACCAACTCAAAGCCATCATTATCTTTACCAACGTGCCCATTAAAATCTCCTCCTATAAAAAAATTTTCCTCCCTAGGTATGGCCCTTACTACTACATTTAGACAATCCCATAACTCTCTTTTCTCTTGATCTCCAAGTCCCACTTGCGGTGCATAGGCACATACCACTGTCACTACTTGCTCACATAATACTAACATTAACACCATAATTCTATCGTAGTGTCGTATCACCTCAATTACTTTCTTATGAAATTCTGTATACACCAAAAATCTTACTCTGTTCTTGGCCCCATCAGACTCGGAATACAACAACTTATACCCATTGCACTCTTCTGCTCTATGTCCTTTCCACCTAGTATCTTGAAGACACGCTAGCTGTACCCTACGGCTTTTAAGTGCGTCTATCACTTCCAACAATTTACTACTAAGAGTTTCTACATTCCAAGACGCCACACGTAAACTACATGCTCTAAATTTACCCTTACCTGCACCTCTCGTCCTTGGACATGATCTCAAGTAAAAGTCATGGCTTCTATTGTCTATGATTACAACTAACAACTAATCACAAGGTAAAAAATTGCAAGGACGAGAGGTTAAAAAATGCCTTTCGGGTTAAAAAATTGCAAGGCTTCCATTGTCTATCGTTACGAACGAAGGAATTTACTATTTCACCAAAATGCCTTTCGGGTTAAAAAATTGCAGGAGCCACGTACCAGCGCCTAATGAACAAAGCCTCTAAAGATCAGATCGAACGGAATTTAGAGGTATACATTGATGATATTGTAATTAAAAGCAGCGACGAGGATATCATGCTCAAGGATATCTTCGAAACTTTCACCAGGCTCCGAAGCATTAACATGAAGTTGAACCCCAAGAAGTGTACGTTCGGCGTTGAGGAAGGAAAGTTCCTAGGAGTCATGGTCGGTTCGAATGGCCTGCGAGCCAACCCCGATAAGATAGATGTGGTACTAGCCATGAAGCCACCAGCTTCCGTCAATAAAATTCAGTCTTTAAGTGGACGTCTCGCAGCACTCCATCGATTCCTTTCCAAAGCAGCAGACAAATCTTTGCCATTCATGGACGTCCTCCGAAAAAGCTTCAAATCAAAGTTTAAATGGTCAGATGAGGCAGCACGAGCCTTCGAGGAACTTAAAGTTTGCTTAAGCACCCTACCGGCACTCACGGTCCTGAAGGAAGGGGAGGTCCTAACAGTTTATCTGGCCGCATCACAGGGTACAATCAGCGTTGTTCTCGACGCATACCGAACAGGTCTGAGGACCACATCTACAGACATCTGTGGCTGAAGAGGTGGACCAAACCTCTGCAATCTGCAAGAAGAAGACTGATTGTTTTTTAACTTCTGCAAGCTACTGAAATAATAGGCATGAATAACAATAAAAAATTCAGCAAACTAACACCAAAATTTAGCAAACTAACACCAAAATTCAGCTAACTAACACCAAAAATTCAGTAAATTAACACCAAAATTTTGCAAACTAGCACCAAATTTCAGCAAAATAACACCAAAATTCAGCAAACTAACACCAAAATTCAACAAACTAGCACCAAATTTTAGCAAACTAGCACCAAAATTCAGCAAAGTAGCACCAAAATTCAGCAAACAAACACCAAAAATTCAGCAAATAAACACCAAATTTCTAAAAATTAACAACCAAAAAAAAAGAAAATAACCTACTGTTCTTTTAGTAAATTAATTGAATCAATACAATAAATATGAATCAAAACAATATTTTAAGCTTACCGGAGACTCTGGTTGATGGCTGGTACCACAAGGTGGCCTTCCATTGAGTCACACCACAGTTTGGTGGTGATGAAAAGCTCGGCCTAGATAGCTTCACCTAGAGGTTTCTCGGTTCCATAGAGCGCAACTGTGTCAAAGTGGTGATAACCAACTTTGATCGCTTTGATAACTACAGCCTTCACCTCATCGGTGCTTTCGGTGACGGATGTTGTACCCAATCCTATCAACGAGATGGGTTGCCGGCCATCGGAAGAGGTGATCGTCGTCTCTGGGATGGATACCATCTTTTGTAATTACCGTTCGACTTTTCTTTGATTACGGGAAAAAAATTCTACAAGAAAAGTAGCTAGCAAGATGTACATGCTAGGGTTTGTTGTGTTTTGAAAGAGCAGAGGAGCAGAAGAGCTTTGAAGAGGGGAGTCCAGGTCTGCTTGGAGAAGAAGTCTAGAAGACTTTTTTTTAATGAAATCGCTTCCAAAAAACAAACACCCTGCAGACTCAAACGTCTGCGCGTGGTCTGCGTGCGGCATACATAAGAGGTCCAGAAGTGTTTTTCACAAAAAGCAAACACCCCCTATGTTAGTCGAACCTTGAAAGACTATGAAATAAGGTACCCGAGTCTAGAAAAATTGGCATTGGCTTTAGTGCACGCTTCCCGAAGGTTACGACGATACTTGTAGGCTCACCCAATTGAGGTTCGAACTGATTAGAGGATCTAACACATTTTACGAAAGCCAGAAGTATCGGGTCGAATGGCAAAATGGGCCATAGAGCTCGGTGCCTTTGATATCACCTTCCAAACAAAAGGCCCACTGAAAGGCCAAGTAATCGCTGATTTCTTAGTAGAAATGCCCGAAGAAGGTGATAAGATAGCAAACCATGACCCTGTTCCAAGGAAGCCCTGCCTTTTATACACAGACGGGGCTTCAAGCGCCGAAGGAGCAAGAGCCGGCTTAATACTAACCGATCCGGAGAGCTCGAATGTAACATACGCATTACGCCTCGAATTCAAAAGTTCGAATAATGAAGCCGAATACGAGGCATCACTTGCAAGTAAACGGAGAATACAAAGCAAGAGAGCCAAACATGATAAAATACTTAGAGTGAGTCAAGCATGCAATCGAGGCATTCAACTCATGTAAAATTGAACATGTGCCCCAAAGCAAAATAAGAAGGCAAACGCTCTAAGTAAGTTGGCTTCGGTTTCATTCAGCCATTTGGCAAAAGAAGTACGAGTTGAGGTTTTAACCGCACCATTGAACGCCGCTGCAGAAGTATTACAAATCGAAACTCAAGCACAATCTTGGATGACTCCAATCGTTAATTACCTGGTTCATGATGTTCTACCCACTGATAAAGCCCAAGCACGAAAGATCCAAGTCAATTCGTTGCAGTATCAAATTCAAAACGGAGCTCTGTATCGAAAAAATTTATTGGGTCCTTTGTTAAAATGTTTGGCCCTCGAGCCGGCCAACTACATAATAAGAGAAATTCACTACGGCATATGTGGAATCCATGCAGATCCAAAAATGGTGGTGACAAAGATCAAAATGCAGGTTATTGTTGGCCCGGGGTGCATGAGAGCGCTATCAAATAACGTCAGCAGTGTGATGAATGTCAACGATATACACCGATAAGCCTTCGGGCCAAGAATGAGATGATTCCAATAATAGCGGCCTGGCCTTTCCAGAAGTGGGGGGTCGACATTGTCGGGCCTCTCTCACAATAATCTCTGGGTACAACGTCACCAGGTTCTTTTGGGAGCAAATTGTCTGCCGGTTAAGACTCCCCCTATATATTGTAAGTGATAATGAAAAGCAGTTCGCGGAAAATCCTTTCAAGAGATGGTGCAAGAGCTTAAAAATAACACAGGCCTTCTCATCTGTCGCTCATCCGCAAGGAAAGAGCAGGTCAATCGATGAATCGTAGATGGCATTAAACGAAGACTAGATGTTGAAGGAAAGGGATGGGCCGATGAATTGCCGAATGTTTTATGGGCACACCGAACAATGCACAAAACTAGCAATGGTGAAACACCATTCAGTTTAACAAATGGCACCGAAGCGGTCATACCGACAGAAGTGGGGCTACCGAACCAGCGAATCAAAAGTGACGAGGAAAAGGAACGTGAACTACGTTCGAACGTCGATCTATTGGAGGAACGCCGACACATCACGGCAATAAAAGAAGCCCGATACAAGGAAAAATTTTACAACGCCCGGGCAAAGATTTATAAATTCAAAATCGGGGACTACGTACTTCGCAACAACGAAGCAAGCCGAACGGAGCCGCCCGGTAAATTAACACCAAACTGGGAAGGACCATATCGCATTTGGGAAGGACCATATCGCATTAAAGAAGCAAGCAACAAAGGCTCGTACGTCCTCGAAGAATTAGACGGTACCCCGATCCCAAGGACTTGGAATAGGGTGCATCTAAAGCGATGCTTCGTGTGATTTAAACGAATCACCGCACCAAGATCATTTTTTTCATATTTCTATTGTTTAAATTTCCCTTATGTACACCGGGAGGGTATGCCCCGGTAACTGTTTCAATGTTTCCTTATGTACACCAAGAAGGAATGCCTCAGAAGCTCCGTTTATGTTTTTAATAAAGTGATTGAACTTTTGAACATAATGTTGTTTAGTTTCAAATACTTGTTTTGAACATAATCCTACTAATTTGCCTGACTTTTTGACTAGTAGCAACAATGGTTTGAACCAATTTATTTGTATCTTCTATTGCTAAAAATTACAGTTTTACTCAGGTTTGATTCATTCTTTGTGGATGTATGTTAGGCTCTTATAAATTGGTTTATTATTATTATTATTTTTTTTAATGATTGTGTATGGATGCTTTGAGGTAATAGAACCTCATAATCCTATTACTAGTGGTTGGAGGTAGGGTGGGTGCTGATGTTAGTGAGAAGGGTGGTGGGAGGTGGAAGGACGCAGATTAAAATATGTTATATACAATAGGGACTGATGGTAAAAGGGTAATAGAGTCATTTCAGTGTGAAAAAACAAATACCGTTAGCTCCAAGGACTCAAAGTGTGACGTTTTTTTAAACCACTAGGACGCAGGTTTCCATAGTTTTCATTGGGGGACTCAAGTTGATGTCGCCCCTAAACCTAATGGATGCAAATTACACTTTACTCTTCTGTTTTATAAGTAGACAATAAAATGACTTATACCCTTCCAACCAAAAAAAAAAACATATATGCATACATGTAACCCTTTAACTCCTTTATACGTTTCTGAAATAGTGGTTTTCTATTTGATTCGTCTTGTCTATGTGTGTAGTGTATTTAGGTGGTCTTTGTTTTTCTAAAAAAGATCTGAGCAAGCTATTATGTCTGTGTCGCGCTGACCACGCGCAGACATTGTCATCTGCAGATTGTTTGTTTTTCTGAAGACGTTTCATTAAAAAAACGTATGTGCGAGCTCTTCTTGGTGCAGACTTGGCTTAGCCATTTTTAAGATCTTTTAAGATCTGCAGAGGGTTAAACACCACCACCCACCACCGCCGTCCACCGCCACCACCGTCCACATCCACCACCCACCACCGTCCACCACCCACCACCACCACCACCACCACCGTCCACTGTCCAGCACCACCACCCACCACCACCATCCGTACACCACCATTAGTTTATTTTAGAAGTCTACATACGTTACAAAACAAACAATCTTCTTCTCGCATACTGCAGAGGTTTGGTCCACCTCTTTTTCTACAGATGTCAGCAGATGTAATCCGCAGATTGCAGACATTTTACCTCTTAAAAACAAACCAACACCTTAGTGATGAATACATGTAGTTATCGATGTAGACATTATAATTCATAATGATTTAACAAAGAACGTATACACCATACATGTATATCAACTACTGAATAAAATCTATTGATTATCATTTAAACACACCTGTGTATACATGTAAGTTCAAATGAGAACCACTTGTAAAGTATAATTTATAATTCAACAACCAATATGTTAATCGATAAATAAATTGCTCCTATATATTTATTTGTTCATAATATGTATTTTTGAGAAGAAAAAAAAGACTGTAAGTGCATAGAAATATTTTCTGATAAATTTTTATACGTTCATGTATAATTCATGTGTTTCTTGAAATGGGTGATTAAATCATGGGGTTTAAACAACTTTTTTTAATTTTGCAAAATAATTGAATCCAAATTAATGGAATGATTTTATCTTTAACAAATAACAAGTTACAAATAGAACAATAATGCTTGATTTTTTTAGTTGTTGTAATGTTTCCTTCAAAAGTGATGAATACTTTATGCAATTATAAATAGAACTTTTCGGCTAACCTAAGAGCTCTCCATTGATTAGATCATTAGAAAACTAAGCCAAACAGAATATGATTCAATATCGTATTGCGAATGGTATTTGAAGTCATCTATTACATTTATATATAAGGCAAATATCATAAGAAAAATTATAATCTCTATTTTTTTTCACAAAAAAGTTACTCAATATTTTTTTATATATAAAAACTAGGTTAGAACCTCGTATATTACACGGGTTGAATAAATGTAATTTTATATACCAAATCATAGAAAAATATATTTTTAAAAATCTCGTTTATTATACGGGTTGAATAAATGTAATTTTAATACCAAATAATAAAACAATATATTTAAAAATCCCGTTCATTACATGGGTAGAATAAATGTAATTTTATATATTAAATAATAAAACTGTTGTATTTTTAAGAACCACGTGTATTGTACAGATTGAGTAAATTTAATTTTATATATTAAATAATGAAAAAAGTTACATTTTTAAGAACCTCATGTGTTATACTGGTTGAGCACATGTAATTTTATATACTAAACAATAAAAAGTTATATCTTTATAAACCCTATTTATTATATGGATTGAATAAATCTAATTTTATATACTACATAATAAAAAGACAAAATTGCAGAAAACAACCTTTATGTTTGCCTCAAACTGCACTTTATACCTTTCACTATGAAATCGGCAAAAAGCAACATTTATGTTCATGTTTTATTACACCCTATAACCTTTAGCAATAACCACGTCAAAAAATTCAGTTAAATGGACTCACATGCCTTGCACATGAGGGCATTTAAGTCTTTTACTTTTAAATTAAAACAATCTTTTATTTATTAACAAAACCCCACTTCTTTCTCACTTCTTCTTCATCTTCTCATTCTTACTCTTCAATGGAGTCCAGACACCCCCCAAATATACTCCAAACGCCGAAACCTTAATCTTCAATCAAACTAATGAACACGTTCCTCTTAACAAACTATCCAACTAGTAGATTATAATAATTGTGAGCATCCCCAAACCGATAATCCTGAAATAAACAAAACATCTGTAAGTTTCTATAGACTATCAAATTCAAATCATATGAAAAACACAATCAAATCAGATCATGTAGAACCCGTATTACAGTGACAATGCAGAAGAAACACAATAAAAGGGAAGGGCGATGTATACAAACACATGTACCAGCAATCGGAACTGATTCTGCAAAATCAGAAGTGATTACACGAACAACATCATCCAACATATTACAAACAAAAACAATACAAATTTAGATCAGGATCCAGTTCGAAGCAAAGGTTAGTCAAATTGATGATCGAAAAAAAGTTTAATTAATAAAATAAGGATCTGGTGATAGTTGGTGATGCAGATAATCAACACCGATGTAACAATATGTGATAAACAAATCCGAAAACCACCGGAAAACATGATGGTGTTCAATGGCCGGACCACCGGCGAGTCCGCCTCTGGCGTGGAAGATATCTGGCCGCGAAACAAGTGTTCCCAGTGGAAGATTACAAGGAGAAAATCTCACAACGCCTTATTGAAGCGACACATATGAATGATCTTAAAGTGGCACTCGATTGGTTGGCGGATCCGTTTGTTGATGTGAATTTCATTGGAAAGGTGTGCTTGAATTCGAAGAAAACAGAAATCGTGTTGCACGATGAGTCTTCGAGTGAGGTTAGAGTCGAATTTGAGGAGTTCAAGACGGATGTTACTGCTTTGTTTCTCGCTGCTCATGCTGGAATTAGGGTTTGGTTAATGGAGGGGGATGAAGATGACAAGGGGATGAAGATGAACAACCTGTTATTTTATTTATGGTTTATATAAAACAAAAAGACATTAAAAAGATATGTGAAATGACTGTAATGCCCTCATGTGCAACACATGTGAGGGCATTTAACCAAGATAACAAACGAGGTTAGTGGTAAAGGTTGACTTTGTAGCAAAACATGAACATAAAGGTTGGTTTTTTCTGATTTCATAGTGAAAGGTACGAAGTGCAGTTTGTGTATAACATAAAGGTTGATTTCTGCAATTTAGTCTAATAAAAAAGGTATATTTTTAAAAAACCCTGTGTATTACACAAGTTGCATAAATGTAATTTTGTATAGTAAAAAATAAAAATGTAATATCTTTAAAAAAAACCTTGTTTATTACATGGTTGAATGAATCTAATAAAAATATATATCTTTAAAAAAACCTAATGGATATACTCGATATACGATGGATGGGGTGATTGCGGTGATGGTTCTTATAAATGTCACGTAAACATAGTGATTACCGTATTTGAGTTGAGAGTTGAACACGAAAATAAAAGTATAGAACCAATAAACATTGATTAATATTTTTGTTTACCCCTTATAAACATTTTTGAAATATGTTTTACCCTTAACTACTTTAGTTTAATAAAATAAATAAATTATTTACATTATATTAATTTATATTTAGCGTATATCTTTTGTTAATTTCAGGATAAACAATTTTAAAATCTGATAAATATTTTAAAATATTATCTTATCTCCTATACGAATTGTTTAAATTTATATTAAATTTAATTTTATAATTATCTTTTAATTGATATTGATTATGTATAAAAAAATAAATAAAATCAATGAATGACATGTGTACTCTCATTGGTTTCTTTTATTATATAGTACTAGCGGTAAGACCCGTGTGCAAACACGGGTCGATCCTTAGAAAACCATGCATACCACATCTATTCAAGTTCTCGTGTGTTACACGTGTTGTATAAAGGAAATTGTCGCAACCCCCGCCCCCTATCTGTCCCGGGAACGGGTGGCCGCGAGACCAGTTTTTGGTGGTATCATTTGTTTATCAATTTGGCAGCGGAAATTTCATCAGGACCGTAGTTAGGAAATATTTATCAGAGTAAATACCACGCTTTTATAATATTAAACATATTGGGATAAAACCCAAGTTTTCATTACAAACATTTTCATAGGGAAAATTCCTATTTTATTGAATAAAACATCTTCTTTTATTTAGATAACTTTTATAGCCACTTTTTCCAAGCTTTCAGTGCTGTCCAGCTGGCTTCTAGTTGGCTTTCACATTTTGTTACCTGAAACGCTTTTAAAAACATTTTGTCAGTGGGAAATACTGGTGAGTGAATCCCAGTTTAATCAAGAAGAGTTTTATCAATTAACACAGTATTGAGAGCTATTACAATGTTTATTTCTACACAATTACTCATTCAGTACTGTCAATCCTGACTGGTGGGTCATATTACACATTGGCTAACTCGTTGTCCAATGGTAACGTGTTCCACATTTTGTATACAAAACCCCAACATACCGGCAGTAATTGAAGAACTACAAAGACTCAATCACTGCTTAATCGCATTGTAAAATATTTAAGGTTTTGTAAAAACAATTTACAAAAAGGAGATTACTCACATTGCTGTCTTAGACTTCTTTTAAGGGTTTCCTGGTGTTTATCTATTAATTACACAAATATACATGTGTTAGTATAATAACCCAATATTTACATTAGTAATACCCTCCCCGAGACGGCATTCCAACGACTACGTCGGGCAGAACCTCGACAGCCGTTACGGAACCCTGGATCAATTGGGCAGCGTATCTAATACGTAACCGGGGTTATAATACTTACAACGGAGCAGAACTTCGTTAATTAGGGGGTATTATGCCCGGAATTAGCTTATACTATCAGAAAATTCGAGAGAGAAAGTGTGCGTGAGCGTCGATAGGAGCTGATTTCAGGTTTCTCGTGGCCCGCGTAAGAGTTCTCCAAGGTTTACGCGGCCCGCGTAATAGGGGAGGTAGGGCCTAGCTTGTCCGGGTCAGCAATCTAGGTTTGACACGATGATGATACGTGGCAGCTCAGGGTGTCGCCCTGATTTGGAGCTGTCGCGCCCCCCGTAAGACGTAGCCATGGGCTACGCGGCCCGCGAGCGACATAAAAATCTTGTTTTTAACTAATTTTTATAAAAATAAAGGTATTCGGGGCCCGTTTTCGCGTACGGGGTATATTTTAAGACATATTGGGACATTTAAAATATATTAGGGTGTCAGAAAATATTTTGGAGGGTTGTTATATCCTCCCCACCTTGTTTTAGAGCTCGTCCTCGAGATCTACTGGAACAAGTGTGGATATTTCCTTTGCATTTATGATTCAAGCTCCCATGTGTACTCTGGTCCTCTTTTGGAGTCCCATTTCACTTTGACCAGAACTAATCTCTTGTGCTTGAGGTTCTTTACTTTCCTGTCTTCAATCTGTAGAGGCTTCTCTACAAACTTTAACTGTTCATTTACCTCTATATCCTTAAGAGGTACTACAAGTGATTCATCAGCTAAGCATTTCTTGAGATTAGATACATGAAATACATCATGTATTCCTGCCATTTCCTCTGGCAGTTGTAGCTGATAGGCTACAGGTCCTATTCTTCTAATAATTTCAAAAGGTCCAACATACCTGGGACTTAGCTTTCTCCTTTTGATGAATCTTACCACTCCTTTCCAAGGAAAGACTTTCAATAACATTTTATCTCCTACTTGAAATTCCAATAGCTTTCGTCTGTTATCAGCATAACTCTTTTGTCGATCACGTGCTGCTTTCAGTCGTTCCTTGACTTGAATGATCTTGTCTGTTGTTTCTTGTACTATCTCAGGTCCAGATAGTTGTTTTTCTCCAATTTCTGCCCAACAGACTGGCGTTCGGCACTTTCGTCCATAAAGTGCTTCGAATGGTGCGGCATTGATACTTGTGTGATAGCTGTTATTATAAGAAAATTCTATCAATGGTAAATGATCGTCTCAATTACCTCTGAAATCAATTACACAAGCTCTAAGCATGTCTTCCATTGTCTGAATTGTCCTTTCGCTTTGTCCGTCCGTTTGAGGATGATAAGCAGTGCTTAGATTCAACTTGGTTCCCATTGCTTTTTGGAAATTTGTCCAAAAATGAGAGGTAAAACGACTATCTCTGTCAGAAACAATTGATAGAGGAATTCCATGTAATGAAACTATTTCATTTACATATAATTTAGCTAACTGTTCCATACTGAAAGTTTCCTTCATGGGTACGAAATGAGCTGACTTAGTTAGCCTGTCTACAATCACCCAGATTGTATCATTACCTTTTCTTGTTTTGGGTATTTTAGTAACAAAATCCATTGTTATCAATTCCCATTTCCATACAGGCATTTCTAGTTGTTGCAATAAACCTGAGGGTTTCTGATGTTCAGCTTTGACTTGTGAACAGGTTAAACACTTTGCAACATATGCTGCTATATCCTTTTTCATTCCTATCCACCAAAAATTCTTCCTTAAATCCTGATACATCTTATCACTTCCAGGATGCATCGTATACTTGGACTTATGGGCTTCTTCTAATATACGATGGCGTAGGTTTCCTAATTTAGGTATCCACATTCTTTTCTTATGGAATCTCCAAATTCCATATGTTCCTTGTTCTAATTCCTTAATCATTCCTTTCAACTTTTCAGTATCATCCTTAATTACTGATTCTTGTGCCTTTCTAATCTGTTCATTTAAATCTACTTGCAGATTTAACTTAAGAGAAGTATTCTTTTTGGCTTTTCATGATACTTCCGACTTAAAGTATCAGCTACTACATTTGCTTTTCCTGCATGATACTGGATATTACAATCATAATCGCTAAGTATCTCCATCCAGCGTCTTTGTCTCATATTCAACTCCTTTTTCCTAAAAACATACCTTAAACTCTTATGGTCGGTGAAAATGGTAAACTTACTACCGTATAGGTAATGTCTCCAAATTTTAAGAGCAAAAATTATAGCTCCTAACTCTAGATCATGTGTTGAATAATTCTCTTCATGATTCTTAAGTTGTCTATAGGCGTAAGCTATAACCTTTTGATGTTGCATTAACACACATCCATAGCCTAACTTAGAAGCGTCACAATAGATTACAAAATCTTCAGTTCCTTTTGGTAACGCTAGTATGGGTGCATGGGTTAATCTTTGCTTAAGAATTCTAAAGGCTTCTTCTTGTTTCGGTCCCCATTCAAACTTAATCGATTTACAGTAAGAGAATGGCTATTTTAGAAAAATCTCGAATAAATCTTCTATAATAACCGGCCAATCCTAAGAAACTTCTAACCTAGGTTGGTGACTCAGGGGTTTTCCACTTGGTAATCGCCTCAATCTTGGTGGGATCTACAAGAATTCCTTAATGATTAACTAGATGTCCAAGAAATTGTACCTGTTCTAACCAAAACTCACACTTTGAAAACTTAGCATAAAGCTTTTCTTTTCTTAATAAACTTAGAAGTGCGTGCAGATGCTTTGCATGTTCCTCTTTATTCTTAGAGTAAATAAGAATATTATCTATAAAGACAATTATGAATTTATCCAAATATGGCTTACATATTCGGTTCATCATGTCCATAAATGCAGTTGGGGCATTGGTTAAACCAAATGGCATGACAGTAAATTCATAATGGCCATACCTTGTTCTGGAAGTGGTCTTAGGAATGTCCTCTTCCTGTACCTTTAATTGATGATATCCTGACCTTAAATCGATTTTTGAGAAAAATCGTGCTCCTTGCAACTGGTCAAACAGATCATCTATTCTTGGTAATGGATACCGATTCTTAATCGTGACTTTGTTCAATTCACGGTAGTCAATGCACATACGCATTGATCCGTCTTTCTTTTTAACAAATAAAATCGGTGTTCCCCATGGCGATGAGCTTAGCTGTATGAATCCCTTCTCCAACAATTCATCTAATTGTTTCTTTAGTTCCTGCATTTCTACGGGTGCCAACCGGTAGGGTGCTTTGGCAATTGGTGCAGTTCCCGGTATCAAATGGGTTCTGAATTCAACTTCTCTATCTGTAGGTTGCCCTGGTAGCTCTTCTGGAAATACATCTGAAAACTGGGATACTACTGGAATATCCTTAAATTCTTTTCCTTTAGTGTTAGTGATTATAGAAATCAAATACACTAATGATCCTTTTCTTATATAACTTGTTGTTTTCATCACAGAGATGAATTTTGTGGATCTAGAGGTTTTATTTCCTTTAATTGTGATCTTTTCACCCCTTGGTGAATTTACTTGAATTGACTTTTGATCACATAAAATATTGGCTTTATTGGATATTAACTAATCCATTCCTAACACAACATCAAATCCTGCCAGATTCATTGGGTAAAGGTTTGCAATAAATTTCTGATTTAGAATTTCTATTCTTGCTCCCTGCAAGATCTCATAAATCTTAATGGTTTCCCCATTTGCTGTTTCTACTAAACATTCTTGTGGAAGTTTAGTTAATGATTGATTAAGAAGTTTGCAAAATGAAGTATTAATAAAACTTTGGTTTGCACCAGAGTCAAATAATACTTTAGCAAAAACATCATTAACTAAAAATGTACCGGTGATCACATCCGGGATCATCTTTGCTTCTTCTACAGTAAGAACAAATGCTCTAGCATTTTTAGTATTCTTGGTATTCGTAGCTGGAGCTATTTTTTGGACAGTTAGGCTTGATATGACCTTGTTCTCCACAGTTGTAGCATATCCTATTGTTAGGCTTCTTCCTGCAATCCTCCTCCTTCTGTCCCGACATTTTGCAGAAGTTACAATATATGGAGCATCTTCCGGAATGCTTCCTTTTGCAGTACTTACAGTAGGGTGCAGAGGTAGAACCTACATTTTTCCCACGGTTAGAATTTCCAGAACGGAATTCTTGGGTAAGTTTCTGGGTTAGGTTCCTCCTTTGATCCTCTTCTTGTGTACGGACTAATTCATTTGTCAAGGTGTTGGCTAGTTCTACAGCTTCTTCTATGGTTTGGGGTCTAGCTGCCTTGACTACATGCCTTATCTCCGCAATTAATCCCCAGATGTAACGGGAGATTAATACTGGTTCAGGTGATGCAATGGTTAGTACTATTCGAGCATATTCAAAGAATAATGTAGTATAACCCTTACTATCTACCCCAATCATCCTAAGATTTAGGAATTTGTTTGCTATCTGTTCCTTTTCATTAGGAGGATAGAATTTCATTTCTACCATGTTTTTAAATTCCTCCCATTCCATATTGTAAGTTCTATCACTTCCCCTCGACTGGAGGATAGTGTTCCACCATTCTAATGTTGAATTCTTAAACAAATTGGAAGCAAACATTATATTATCCTCTTCCGCACATTTACTTATTCTTAAGACTGCCTCGGTCTTTTCTATCCAGCGTAGAGATGCAATGGCCCCTTCATTGCCCGAGAATTCCATTGGTTTACAAGACCAGAATTCTTTATAAGAACAACCGTAAGACACGGTTCTTCTTCTTTTGGGAATGGGTACTTGAAGTACGGGTCCATTGTTCACACTGTTTTCAGGTTCAGATGGTCGTTTACTATCATATTTACTTTTATTTTATGCTTCCTTAACCGTTTTGATAATATATGGCATCGCATCTATTATCCCTTGTGTCACTATATGTTGCATGGCACTGTTATCCACTTGATTTCCATTATTGTTGTTGTTCGGGTTTTCGTTATCCGGGTTATTGTTACTCTGGTTATCATTATTCTGGTTTTCCTGGTTCACTTCGTTGTCCATCTGAATTTTAAACATTTACCAATTATTAATATCACAAAATAATTAATAATTTAGGCAACAACCACATAACACACATACTGGAAATTAAAAATTACAATACTACTATGCATCGCTAACCACGAAGTGGTCTATACTACAACATATATTATTATTATTACACACACATATATATATATATATATATATTATTTTCATATTATATATATATATATTATTATTATCATTACTATCTCCTCCATCACCTTCATGGATATGGATTTATCCAGAAATCCATATGGCGCTCGTCGTATTTCCAGACGAGTCGCTCTCCGACCTGCCTCATTCTCTCGCTATTTTCTAAAATCTCTTCTCCGAAAGTTCGGAGCTCTTGCACATTTTCTACACTCATTGGGGGTGCAAGTGCTAGTACTGGGGCATGGGTTCCTCCTGAGGGTACAGATTCTCTAAGATCTCCCTAATATATTCATCGTTGTCATAGTAGGGATCTAGAGGGTCTAGACCTGGACAGGCTGCTAAGTTCGGCATGGGTTCGTCGTTTAGGTGGTAGCGTGGCACATAATCCCTATGATCATCGAACCATGGATCATAGTCTGGATCTAAGGGATTAGGGGCTGGTATCCTAGGTATCTTCTCAGGGTTGAAATCATGCATTTGGACTTGGTTTTCGGGGTTGTTTTCTATCTCCGTCGGCTGCGTGGGAAACAAAGGTAAGGGTTGTGGGGCTACTAGTTGTTCCAGATTTGGGTCGGCAGCTGTGGTTGCTAGGATATGAAAATTGGCAAAGCTCCTATTAAGCATATCCTGTGTATGGACATCTGACTCTCGCTTAGCTGCTACTAGGACTCTCTGCTGTTGCAACTTTCGCATTCTTTTCCCACGCTCGTGTGCTCCCTTACTGAACTATCCTCTCTTTTTCTGAGGGAATGGCTCTTCAGACTGAGCCTTAAACACAAACATTCCTTCTTAATTATCTGCTGCAAACCCAGAGAGGGCAGGCTGTGAAGAGGTACCTTCACTCCTAGGTGAATCGGACAACTGACGATATGCGTCTGAGGGTCCTTGATCACTCATACTGTAAACTAACAAATAGTCAAATAACACATAACAATAAAATACAGATATGCACGTATTTCCATAATTAATTTCCTAACAATTTGAATAATATTTTGGTGTCAGCAGAACACTTTTGTGGTTGAATCAGTGGCTTAGCTCTGATACCACCTTCTGTCGCAACCCCCGCCCCCTATCTGTCCCGGGAACGGGCGGCCACGAGACCAGTTTTTGGTGGTATCATTTGTTTATCAATTTGGCAGCGGAAATTTAATCAGGACCGTAGTTAGGAAATATTTATCAGAGTAAATACCACGCTTTTATAATATTAAACATATTGGGATAAAACTCAAGTTTTCATTATAAACATTTTCATAGGGAAAATTCCTATTTTATTGAATAAAACGTCTTCTTTTATTTAGGTAACTTTTATAGCCACTTTTTCCAAGCTTTCAGTGCTGTCCAGCTGGCTTCTAGTTGGCTTTCACATTTTGTTACCTGAAACGCGTTTAAAAACATTTTGTTAGTGGGAAATACTGGTGAGTGAATCCCAGTTTAATTAAGAAGAGTTTTATCAATTAACACAGTATTAAGAGATATTACAATGTTTATTTCTACACAATTACTCATTCAGTACTGTCAATCCTGACTGGTGGGTCATATTACACATTGGCTAACTCGTTGTCCAATGGTAACGTGTTCCACATTTTGTATACAAAACCCCAACATACCGGCAGTAATTGAAGAACTACAAAGACTCAATCACTGCTTAATCGCATTGTAAAATATTTAAGGTTTTGTAAAAACAATTTACAAAAAGGAGATTACACACATTGCTATCTTAGACTTCTTTTAAGGGTTTCCTGGTGTTTATCTATTAATTACACAAATATACATGTGTTAGTATAATAACTCAATATTTACATTAGTAATACCCTCCCCGAGACGGCATTCCAACGACTACGTCGGGCAGAACCTCGACAGCCGTTACGGAACCCTGGATCAATCGGGCAGCATATCTAATATGTAACCGGGGTTATAATACTTACAACGGAGCAGAACTTCGTTAATTAGGGGGTATTATGCCGGAATTAGCTTATACTATCAGAAAATTTGAGAGAGAAAGTGTGTGTGAGCGTCGGAAACTGAAGACCCGAGCTCCCAATTTATAGGAGCTGATTTCAGGTTTCTCGCGGCCCGCGTAAGAGTTCTCCAAGGTTTACGCGGCCCGCGTAAGAGTTCTCCAAGGTTTACGCGGCCCGCGTAATAGGGGAGGTAGGGCCTAGCTTGTCCGGGTCAGCAATCTAGGTTCGACGCGTTGATGACACATGGCAGCTCAGGGTGTCGCCCTGATTTGGAGTTGTTGCGCCCCGCGTAAGACGTAGCCATGGGCTACGCAGCCCGCGAGCGACATAAAAATCTTGTTTTTAATTAATTTTTATAAAAATAAAGGTATTCAGCCCCCGTTTTCGCGTACGGGGTATATTTTAAGATATATTGGGACATTTAAAATATATTAGGGTGTCAGAAAATATTTTGGAGGGTTGTTATAGAAATACTTCTTATAAATCTATTGATTTAATGAATTACACAGTGATGTATATGTTACTATACTCACAATTGATTTTCGTGTTACGAATATTAACATATTTTAACATCGCTCTACTCTTTAACACGAATTGACTTCTCATTGTTAAAACCAATTGTACTTATTGGTTACGGATTTCTAATGACCATAAACATTTTGTTATGATCCATTTATGAGTTAAACCTTGCTATAGTAACAAACCAAAGATTCATCCCATGTTGAACCAGTTTTAAGAATCAAAATTTGTATTCCACAAACAATCAATATTCGGACATAACACGAAAAGACTCACACATGAAATGACAATCATTATCACAACTAAATATCAAATAGGGTTAACCACATCAATATTCCATACAAATTGTAAAAAAAAATTATTTATACATAAAAGTAAGGCTTAAGCTACAGTCTTACATTTTGACCATAATTAGATTGACCAGAGTAGGAATGTTGTTGTTCCCCATAAGTGTTATTCTCCCTTGAGGGATTTATCCTGCACAAACCAAAAGTTTAAACAAATAAAAAAGACGTACACAAATTAAACATGACCCATAAACTCAAAGTTTCAGAGTTCAAATAAATGAATATTTTACATTTTAAAATACAAAAGATTTCATAACTTAAATATTTATATATTTATTACAAAATATTATATTATGATTTAAGAACAATACTATTACAGTAGAAATTTAGATTTTCGGGAAAAATGCTTTGAGAGTGACTTTCAACATGTGTAACTTGTTCCCTTTAGCTAAAAATAAAAATTGACTCATTTGAAATAAAATGATAATTAAACTCGACACCTTAATTGACCCATTTGAAAGGTCAAAGCAAGGGTTAAGAATGAAAAGTACATCTATTCCTATCATTTGTTGAGTTATTATTTAAGTTTTCTAAAAAACGAATAAAATATCATCCAAACTAAAATAAATAAAAGAAAAAAATAACAAAACAAAGGCTAACCGAGTCATGAGCTGAGTCAAGATGAATGAGAGATAAGTATCTAAATCAAACTGAAATTACAGCCCAGGTTATTATCTGAAGTCCAGGTTAATATCGACTCTGATGAACTCATTCCCATTAACTTGAATGACTTTCAACTCTGATGAAGCCATGGTTAGATGCTTCCCATTAATTTGAGTATCTAACTCAAATTGAAATTACAGCCCAAGTTATTTCACAAAAATAGTGTTGAGATATGATAAGGATAAAAACCCATTAACTTGAATGTTAGAAAACAAACCTGGTATGGACTCTAAATACCCCAAAAGACGAATTCTTCAAGATGGCCATTAGTTGATATCTGGGAATAATAAAAAAACATATAGAACTGGTAACTCATGATCTGCGAAAAGCACATGAACAAACTCCTGTTTGCATAAAATTTTGATTTACTCAATGAAGCCATTTTGTGAATGCAATATAACACACACATAAAACCTCTTACATCGTTTTAATTAGGAAATCATATTTTTAGTGATATAATATAACTTTGAAATCATATGAGACAGCTAGTCATATATAAGATAGCATTGACTTCTGGACAAAGTGCCTAAATACAAAAAAACGTAAAACCATTTCACAAGTTTCCATTCTATGCAAAGTCAGCAACTACCATTGAAAGTGGCTTTTCATTTAAAGAGACAAAACAAATACAAGTTTTGCTTCTTAACCCAACAGTGGTTTAAAACCAAATTTTAACCCAATAGTGGTTTCAAACCAGAGTTTTAAACCAACAGTGGTTTCAAACCAGAGTTTTAACCCAACAGTGGTTTCAACAATTGTTTTCTCCACAAAACACTGTTTTAGCCGAACAGTGGTTTCAAACCACAGTTTTAACCCAGCAGTGGTTTCAACCAACTGTTTTCTCCACAAAACACTGTTTTAACCTAATAAACCCAATAAAATATTACCCGACAGTGGTTTCAATCGCTGTTTTCTCCAAGCCCAATTTGATAACAACAGTGGTTTGAACCACTGTTTTCAATCACTGTTTTAAACTACGTTTAAGTTCTCTGACTATGACTCGGTTCTAAGAGCTTTTGAAAGAACATGGGCGATTCTTTATAGAGTCCGTGACTGTTTCAAAACAATGAAACATCTTTTTGATTTTATGTTCAAGAAATCATTAAAAACTAAGTAGAATTAACTTACATCTAAGTTGGATTAGATCTCTCCATTAGCCTCTGCAGCTGGAACTGCCTAACCCGCTCGATCAGGGCTTCTTGGTTTTTTGAGTCTTAATCGACATCTTGCAACTCTGCACTTAAACCTCTTAGCCTGATGGGAGATTGAAATAATTTTTGACCCAAGTTAGTCACTTTTTAATACAGTTTAGCCTGATTATCATTACTCTTGCAATTTTTGATGGCACTAATATATGTAAGTTCTGTTAATGCCAACTTAATTTACAATATAATAGAACAAAAAAAAAAAGAAATTTTGAGTTTTACCTCATTGATTGCAAGCATCTAGCCATTGCTCATCTTGACTTTCTTTGATTTCCTCAAATAGTACCTAATTTTCCAACAATAAAATTATCAATTAACTTTTAACCAACACTATCTTGTGAAATCAGATATGAAAACATACAATAATCAATTGAGACTAACCAAAACTTGCTCATCTGATTCCATGGGTAGAGCTCTATATATGATACCCGATAGCATATGTCGACCGACAAATTTGGCCTTCCTCCTGGTTCTAAGCATAAGTTAAAACTACTCATTCCAGTTGCATCATATATAACTCATCACACGATGCATTTGACCGCATTAAAGCACAACCTATGAAGCTTAACAAACTGTAATCTAAAAAATTCAGTAAGGGTATTTAACATGTATGCTTCATCAAACTAAGGGTTTTGTACTCACCTCGATCCTTTGATGCTCCCCTATGATTAAAAAAAACAAAAAGTAGAAAAGTATTGCTAATATGATTAAACCTCACAATACAGTTCACTTTTGCAAACTTAGTGTCTTTTCCTAATTTTCATTGTTATAGCTGACATATGATTAAAAAACAAAAAGTATAAAAATATTGCTAATATGCTTACATCTTGAGATAAAATCTTCATTCTACTCTTGAGTGATGGCAAAAACTTCTTAATTTTCACCAACACATCAAATAAAAAGAAATGCCAGGGCTTTGAACATGTTGTTCCCACTTCCCAGTCAACGCCATGAAATAGCGAGCAACAATGTGAATCATATTCTTAACAAAAATCCCTTTAAATATAGAATCCTTGGCATTCATGTGCGTCTTCAGATGCTCCTTTATAGCACCTGCCTCCTTAATGACCTTATTCTAAACCCTCTGATGCACACTTCCATAAAACCAACAAAGACAAGTTAATGAACTTATCACTTGCTGAATTCTTATTATTTTAGCATTAGTGGTTAACAATTAACCTTTCTAGAAGTTGCATGTCAATAATCAGCATCCAGGGGAACTTGCATCCATCCAGCATTCCATATACCTGCATATCCCCTGCAATATATAACTCCAGATCAAACATTCATAGACTTGTTCATAGTCTTTTGCAAATTGCAATTATAATTACAGGTATAAAGAACACTGAAAGCATACATAATAACAAAAGCTAATAATTGTAGTTTATCCTACCCCTAGATCCCTAATAAGAAATAACAAATATTAAAATACGAACACAACAGGTTAGCCTGATTATCATTACTCTTGCAATTTCTGATGGCAATAATTGATGTAAGTTTTGTTAATGCCAACTCAAACAAAAAATAGATTAAAAAAAAGAAATTTTGAGTTTTACCTCATTGATTGCAAGCATCTAACCATGGCTCATCTTGATTTTCTTTGATTTCCTCAAGTAGTACCTAATTTTCCAACAACAAAATTAACAATATAGATTCAAAAAAAAATTGAGTTTTACCTCATTGATGTAAGGTCTGTTAATGGCAACTCAATTTACAATACAATAGATTCAAAGAAAAGAAATTTTGAGTTTTACCTCATTGATTGCAAGCATCTAACCATGGCTCATCTTGACTTTCTTTGATTTCCTCAAATAGTACCTAATTTTCCAACAACAAAATTAACAATTAACTTTTAACCAACACTTTGTTGTGAAATCAGATATGAAAACATACAATAAGCAACTTGAGACTAACCAGAACTTGCTCATCTGATTCCATGTGTAATTCTGTAGAAAAAGTAACCCAGAAACATGTTTGTTAAGAATAAAATTAGGGCAGTAAGAATTTAGACCTAAGATGAAGAAAGCTCATTCCTTGCGGGGCTCAACCGGAGCTCTGATTCAGTGACATAAATGTGATAGTTAGCATCGTTAAATCTTAAATCTCTGGAAGAGGGATTTCAGCGCTGGGTGTGAGAGAGAAAGACAAGAAGTTTGAATCTTAAATCTCTGGAAAATTAGGGCATCAAAATGAGTGAATAACACGATTCATTGACTCAATAGTAAGATCTTACCATTCCGAAGCCGATCGATTGACAAAAAGAAGACGATGCAGCTCAGATTTCTCATTTGATGCTGTTGAAAGTGTTGATTATGAACTTTTTATGGTGTGATCTGGATTTGAGAGATCGAATGTGAATTTTAGAGAGAAAGTTGAGAGTTGATAAAGCATAGAGAAACAGAGATTACCCTTTTTATACGTCTGTTTTTTAAATTTTGAATCTGGAGCCATGTTTAAATTTTGAATCTGGAGCCAAAATTTTGAATAGGCAGTGGTTTTGATTACAGAGGTTTGAATTTATAACATAGGTTGAAGTTTGGACATAGGCAGTGGTTTGATGGCAGACCTTTGGAATTTGAATGTGGGCCACCTTTGAACTTTAAAGTCTTTATATATTAGACTTTATGATGTAATAATAACATAAGAAAAGCCTTGTTGGATAGCCTCTCTAACTGACACATCAGCTTTTCTTATGTCATTGGGATTTCTCCTTTTATAGAAAGTATAGATATAGATTACTTCACATTGTCAATTTTCTATAGCAAATTATTTTTTAGAAAAAAAAAACAAAGAGTGCCGATTGCAAAAAGGTCAAGAAAATATAATTTAGAAGCGAGTCTCAAAATGATCACACGAAAATAAAATAAATAAAAATTTAGGTAACAAAATACTATTTAAAGTTAAGAGCAGTATCATGTCTTAGAGAGAATTCTTTTACGAAGGATAGGCGACAATCAAAGTCATTGATCTCTCAAAATCAATGGTTCAAAACTAGGTGGTGACTTTTTCGTAAATATGATGTTCTAACAATTGAAGAAACAAATAGAAAAAGGGTAATCTGATCCTTTCTCACTTGAACTCCTTCTCCACTTGATTTTTAAACAACTATAACTTTTTTCATACGTTGATATTTTAAAGAAAAAATACATTGTAGTAATGAGCATTTCATTCTTTTTAATTCGAGCAGTCTATTACTATAGTTTTATAAAAAAAATACATTATTTTGAATACTCATTACGTGATTTTGAATACTCAACACATGACTACGTGATTTGAATACCCATTACGTGATTTCATTATAGTATGTGAAACCCCACTAAGTGATTACGTAATTACGTGACTACATGATTTTGAATACCCATTTCGTGATTATGTGATTTCATTATAGTATTTTATGTGAAGCCACACTGAGTGATTACGCCATTACGTAAAAGAAAAACATGTAATACATAATTTTTATATGAAATTCAGGTATAATCACGTATTAAGGATAAATTATATGCAAAACATTAGCCAAATCAACCTATAATAACCACATAATGTCATATATTAGATATTCAATCACGTAATAAAGTATAAACAATCAAGTTCTTATTATTTTAATGTGGAATCACGTTATAAGCATAATTGTAATAACATTAGTTATAACAAATCATATTAAATGTGTAATCATGTAATGGACTTATATTGAATGTGTAATCACGTAATAGTTTATGTTGAATGTGTAATCACGTAATGGGTATTTAAAATTACATAGTCATGTGTTGGATATTCAAAATCACGTAATGGACTAATGAGTATTCAAAATCCTGTAATTTTTTAAGAAAACGTAGCAATAGGCTTCTTGAATTAAAGAGAATGAAATGGTCATTAATACAGTTTATTTTTTTTTAATAAAAATGTATGAAAAAGTTATAGTCGTTTGAAAATTAAAGGGGAAGCTGTTCACTTGAGAAAGGACCAGAATACCCTTATTGTCAGTGACACTTGTCCTCGTCTCATTGTCGTGTTTGCTTCATACGTGATTCTTGTCTTTTACGTGATCCAGCCGCTTAAAGTTAAATCTAAATCTCTCACTGAATTCCCTTTATTAACTTTAAAGTTTTGTTTATCCCACGTTTTTTCTTTATATATAAGAGTAAATTACACAAATTGTTCTTTATATATAAACTAAATTGCACTTGTTATCCTTTATCTTTTAAAATACGCAAAATTCCCTTTATTTTGTAAACTTTGCACACACTTTATCCTTTAAACTAACTAAGGTTAAGTTTTAGTTAACATTAAGGTAAAATTACCAATTTTCCCAAAAGATGTAATTTGAAGCATATTTATAAAGGACATGACCTGTAATTAACTTAAGTTCTTTTATTTATTTTACTTTATTTTCTTTGTTTTCTTTCTTTTTGTTTTATTAAATTTATCATTATTGTTTTATCGATTACTTTAAAATTTTCTTAATGCATCAACTAACAATTTTTTTATAAAATATATATGTTTTTATAATTTATTTATTTTTATTTTTTTTACTAAATTGTTTACCTTTTTATTTTACAAATAATGTAATTTTTTATATTATGTTCTTACATAAACCGTTGGTGTGGTTGAGTTATTTTTTATCACTTTTACAATTATTATATGCTATTTGAACAAAATTTACAACAAAATATGGAAATGAATAAGCACGTCGGATGCGCGTTACGACGGGTCATAATTTATCTTAGACTCTAAATTAACTTTTTATCTTTCACGGCTCGTAATTTATTTTACACTCGAAATTAAATTTTTTTGAAAAAAAATATATTTAAAAAATAAGTTACAAATTTAAATAGTTAGTTATTAAAGAGCAAGACTGCGGATTAATATACATATATATATAGACACACAATAACATTGAATACAAATACTAATGAAGTAAAATGAATCATTTTTATTGGTTAAAGTTTCTTCTTATAATAATTTATTCTCATTTAAACCTTTCAATATAACTATTAATATATATATATATATATATATATATATATATATAGGGTCAGGATTTAGAGAAAACGGTGAAAAGTGTGAGAACGGTGAGAACGCTTATGAAGCGTCCGATCAAAACAATCTATGGACTAGATTGGCGCGGTGGCGTTTTCATAAACAACACGAATTCTATTGAGTCGACGCGCTTCATTAATGGTAAAAAGGTCTTTACACTTCTATACCAAAACGCCAACTAATGAATAAAACGCCATTACTGGCCAAAACGCATCCCTATATAAACAAAACATTCTCATACATAAGAACACACCTCCCCCAACCTGAAAACGCCATATTTCTACTATATAACAATCATCTTACAACGCCAAAAAATCCAAAACATCAAACACACCTACTCAGAAAACGCCATATTTTACTATATACCAATCATCTTAGAAAACGCCAAATCTCTCAAATATCAAATTTTCCAAAAAATGGACTTTTCTTTTAGATACACTATTTCCTCAGAAAAACGCCAAAAATCGTTTCTTGTATATTCAATATTGTTCTACGCGAAGTTTCGGAGAATGCATTCTTTCCTATGGTGTTGCGACTCAAATAACATTTTGCTGAATGAGATGGACAAAACTTCAAGAAAAAGATACTAGGGTCAGACTTATGTCAGTTTTTGTGTTTTGTTATTGATGAATATTATAATGGCATGAATAGACGAATGGCACTGATGAGTGGTTTGAAGATACATATTCAAACAAAAAACTCATGTCATATTGTCTTTCCAAACGGCCAAAAAAACACAAGCATGACAAAGCCAAACCGCCAGTGAACATGTTTCAAAGAAGAAAGAGACTGACGACAGTGAAGATTTGAAAGATGAATTGTTTCTATTTTTATTTTTTTAATTTTCTTTTTCTGATGTTTGTTATGTATTTTTCAACTTAGAATAAAAAAATAACATTATATTAATAAAACGTCAAAAGTCATAATTATTGTGAAACGCGATAATGCAGTAAAACGCCAAAAACTCCCAACCTATAATAAAAGTAATTTGGAGAATATTATTAAAAGCTAAAAATGGAAACAAACGTCAAAAACTACTTAAAGCCATTAAAAACGCCAAACTTGGAAGATGGAATGTCTAAGACCATAAAAACTCATAAAAACCTGAACAAAATCAGTAAAAAATACACACGGTAACTGAAAAGACGGCTACTTTATTAATATCATTTATTATAAATAAAAATCCCGCCTAAACTACGCGCCAAAAACATCCTATAAGAGAGACGTCTCTGCACAATCAACTGATCACACCACCAAAAAATAAACACCATCTTTCCAACAAACCATTCACTTTAAAACGCCAAAAAAAGATACTTAAAAAAGCAACAGATGCGGAACCTCATTTCTTCTTTATTGAGTATTGTTCTGAATGAAGTTTCATTGAATGGATTCTACTCTAAGGTGGGTATCTCTATAAGCTTTTGCTGAATGAGATGGACAAATTTTCATGAAAAACGAAGAAAAAAAGACTTTTACCCCTTAATGAAAACGGGCGTTATGTAGAAGAGGTTCAAAACAGGTTCAAAACGCCAAAAAGTTAAAGTAGAAGAGGCTGATGATAGTGAAGATTTGGAAGAGAAATTAGATTATAATTTTTATTTTTTTTTTCAGTTTCTATTGTTTGTTATCTAATTCTCTGATTTTATTATCTAATTCTCTACTAAAAAAATAATATAAAACGCCAAAAACACCAAAACGACTGATAGTGTGAAAACTGAGAGAACGGATGCTAGCAAAGCACGATGTTGCTATAAAACGCCAAACAAGGTATTACTGAAAAATCAACACTAATTCACCGATGAAATTGAACGAAACAGTAATTGCTAAACAGTAAAATGAAGAGACGGTAACATTATTGCCAAACATTTATTATATTAAAAGCCACTACATGGAAAACTGAATTTATTTATATTTTCAAAACGCCATAATTGTCTGTCAAATTATAGATCTGTATCCTACTTGATATAATAAACATCAAGAAAATTACTGATGTTTTTTACATCATAGACATGCATCCTGATTTAAAAAACAATAAAAACGCCAAAACATACTTAAAACGCCAAAATATTAACTATGATCCTGATCTACAAACAATAAAACGTGGCGTATTTATTAAACGCCAAAAAAATGGAAACGGGATGTGACACGCGTTTAAAAAGAGAATTATGAATGGACAAAAAAGCCCCTCCGCCCTTTTCTATGCCGCGTGACACGTGTTTAGCCAGGATGCGTTCTCACCGTTCTTACACTTTTGAGCGTTTTTTCCTGATCCCGTTTCTATATATATATATATATATATATATATATATATATAATACTATTGTTGTTTATTTTATTAGCCTTATATGTATTTGTCAAAGAAAACGTATTTTGTTGATAAACAAATACCTCAAAATATATGATTTGACCTTTATGAATTAAGCTAAAATAGACTCCATACAAGGTATAATGTACATTTTAGGGCATTCTCTACCACATAAAGCATTAAGAACTTTTACAAATATGGAAAAGTTATAATATTATTTTATAAAATAAACAAAAATGTAAGAACCATATACAATGATACTGTTAGAACCTTCTAAAATAGATTATTCTCATTAGACCATTTACTATAAGTAGACAAAAATAAATAGAAGTTTATCATATAAAAAAGGTGGAGTATAAAGCAATTCCACCATAATCATAAATATTAAATTTTGCAAGAAAAACAAAAAAGAATTAGAGATAGGGAAAAGGAGTTTTGGTGGCGAGAGGTCATGTCATCAAAGCAAACGAGTTCATTGACTTCCATCTTCCTAAACAAAGTTTTATTTGCCACACATTTTGGCTTTGGAATTATTTTCATCATCTTGTAAATAATATATAGATATCACCTCTCTTAATCTGAACGCACCAGTCGATCATATCAGGAAGCAGCTGCATAACCTGTCCGATTTAGTCGATTTAACCATCTTTATCAATTTGATATGCCTTAGTTTTAGGTGATTTTTCCTAAAAGTCATTTCAATTGAATTTTGACATAACTTAATAAAAAGATGTTTATTAAACATCTTTAAGGTTTTGCTCCTACTCAGTAATATCTTTAGAGCATTCTATCTGAAAAGGTGAAAAATGATTGCTTTTTTCTGACGTAAAACCATTCATAAAAAGATATGTGAAGTGTAATTTGTGTCCCTATGATTTGATGGTGAGAGCAACTTACTGTAGGAACTAGGTTCACTTTTATTAAAATATATTACAAAATAAATAATATATAATAACGAGACTCTCGTTATTTGTGGGAAATTCGATTAGTACAATACCGGTTACAAAAAACTAAATAAAAGAATATAAAATACAACTAAATTGTATCAATCTTGATTCAAAGCCAATGTCTTTGAAAACTTCAACCGCTTCTACGAGATCGAAACTCCGCTGCAAGACAAGCAAAATTGTTGACGGTTTTTGGTTGAGGCACGTGTTCAACACGCTTCCCTTAAAACAGATTCCGCGCCTCCTCTCAGACGGTCTGTCTCCCAGGGTACAACAACCGGAACAGTATGTGTACTGCCGGAGATGGCACTCGCGCCCGAGATTACACCGGGTATAAATTGGTGTTCATAAAAATTGGAACAATGTGAAGTTTTGTAAAATTGAGAGTACTCCTCTCATTGAAACATTGAGACTAAAGAGAATGTCTATTTCCTTGTGTATCTAGTATGAACCACCAAGTTCATATTTATACACCCATAGTTTTAATCTAATTAAAACTAGTAATAAAATAGACATTAATCTTGTCATAATTATAACATTAATCTTGTAATAAACAAGATAATGAATATGACATTAATCTCTAATTAAATCGACTTAAGTGGTTAGTCAAAAACGGTCATATACATCATGACACGCATTAAACGGGTTGTAACAGCTAGCTTTGACCAGGTCCTGCCAGTTGCTCTGTTACCGTTGCAGACATGTACGCGCGCCTGAAGTGGCTCTTCAGTCTGTGCGCCACATTGTATGGAACCCGCGCATGCGCATGGTGTGCCGACCAGTGCTCCTAGTTACTACTGTAACATGCGCGCGTGCCATAACTGATCCGCAAACCCATGCAACACACTACATGGACCTTACGCCAGGCCATATGGAGCCGCGTGCCACACATATGCCATTGCGCATACCAGGACGTCACCTGGTCATGCGCCATCTATACTTGCGCGCCACACGGATGCTACTACGCATACCAGGACGCCACCTGGTCATGCGCCATCCAAACTCATGTGCCATTTGCAGTCTTCGCCATGGCATCCGCCTACGCCACCCAAGGGTGCACCATAAGTGGACCCGCCATGTATCTGACCACGCGCTCATGGACAAAAATACAAAGGCGGTGTGCGAAGTTCAAAGCGCACTACATAGGGCCTATAGCCCACGGCACGCGCGCATATGTGCAAGATTAAGGATGCTCCGCACCCTTTAGGGTCCCCACTAGTGTTTGCCTTTAAGGAAACAATATACAAGGAGTGCTCCTCCTTATAAACCACTTTAAGTTTTGTCATCCCACCTATGTGGGACAAGTTGAAAAAACTAATCCATTTTATTCATCTTTGTTTGTTCCAAACATACAACTTCAAGCTTCGATATCTCATTCATCTTAGCTCTATTTGGACATAGTTTGAACACAAACCATAAATAATTATTTATACAACACATATATAAATATTATTGATGTCCAAAATATTTAGTGAAAAACTCATTTTCACTAAAATTTCCAACAATCCCCCACATGAATGGAGATCGATTAAAACACACAAAATTCCCCGATGAAAACTCGACAGTCGAGTATTGCAGGATAGGTAGGTTTTGCCTTTGAACCTTCCTTTGTGAAGCATAATTAGTCTACTAGGGTTTTGTAGACATGATGTCCTTGAACAACCCCCCATTTGTGCAAACGACAATATACATTCACACAATACTTTCCCTAGCCGGGCCATCCCCTTACTATCGTGTCCTATAATGGTCATGAAGCACTTTCCTGGTTCTGCGGGAGCTCTAGGAATTATGCCCTAATTCCATTCGAAGCGACCACACTTCTCTCCAACATAGGTGATTTCCCTTTAAATCATTAAAAGCATTATGGTTTACTATGATTTACACAAATCATAAAACCACATATTATGCTTAACCTCACAACAATGTCACTGAATATTATAGGAATGGACTAGGATGGATTTAAACACCCTTTTATAGTTTTAGGGGGATATATGAAACATATAAACTAGCTTATATATAAACATATATATTAGCTACGCCCCCACAGTGACTACCCTTCGGTTCATGATTAAGTTGGCCTATTGAACCTAGATCTTGGGATCTCCAGTCAACTAGGTTAGGTTTCCCTCATGTCCCTTTTTTCCATGGCTTTAGTCCCATTCCACAACCTGATCTGTTATCAACCCACTGGTTGTTGGATCCAAAATTATCTTTGACTTCGCTAAGTCACCAAAGATAATTTAAATTGCGATCAGTTGTTCTAACGTGTTCTTGACTCGCTAGTCACTTTTGCCTTTTAGTCAATTCATAAGACTTATAACTCGTGATCTCAACCTGGATCCAGTTATGTACCTTGTCTTAGAATGACATGAAACTCAATTCATGGCTGGACACGTTTTCACCATGCCTTTGGTGTGTCATGACTGACATCTTACTAGATTTTGAATCTAACCAATTGGTCATGCGTTTGCAATATATGCAAGTCACCCCCACATTTAAGTGTAATTGGATATCATCCAAATGGGGCGATGAAAGGTTCACCCTTTCATTTTGAGTTTGAGAAAACTTCTCAACTACCATTTCCACATTCAAATGCAAGTCACCCCCACATTTAAGTGTAATTGGATAGCATCCAAATGGGGTGATGAAAGGTTCTCCCTTTCATTTCGAGTTTGAGAAAACTTCTCAACTACCATTTCCACATACCCTAAAGGGTTTGTTTCTTAAATGGGTTCCTCCCCCCACATTGCTTGCATTTTAATGAAGTTATATTTATAGTTTTGTTTAGCACAAAATTCGTTCTTGTGTCATCACATATTTTGAATGTTTAAAGTTAATTTAATCTCTGTCGAGCATATAAATTAACAAGTATTATTCTAGCATGCTTTAGACCACAATACTCTAGCATGTGAACAGAAGATGCATCATTCTGATTCTTCACAGCCTTAAGAGATAACGCACTATCTCTTCCGAACATTCGTTTCTTAGTTTAGACACAATAATGAAATTTTATTTCACCATTCCAAAACCATCGGTTTTTAGGAAGGCCTCAAAACCATAGTTAACTTCATCCATTAGGATCATAACTCGTTTGCCTTTAATCTCCAAGGCTTCACCATTGACTTCTAAAGACTTAAACATAAGTCTTAATCCAAGTCACTTTGATGAAAAAACTTTGTACAAAATCACTTGAGTCTTGAGATATAGCCAATTAGATTGACTCTCAACAACAAAGCATTCACGTATGCCTATAGTGATATATACATTTATGTTGTTGTTTCATTAATACCATGTATTGGAATACTCTCTCAAATTGAGGACCAAGCCTCCACATAGTTTAAACAACATTGATGGTGGTAGAAGCATCTACAAGTTCATCACTATTGTAATTTCCGTTAATAAATTTGCTAAATTTATTAAAATCATTTACAATAATAACATATATTTCTTTCATATGTTTTATTCTTTGAAAACTTACATGTGCATTTCCATGTTGATGCTCTCAACATTAGATGACATATCTTGTTTTCGTGCATTTCATCTCAAACCATGCACCACGTTTCTCATGAACTCGTTATACGTTTGATGTTTGATTTGTGACTTATTACATAAGTCATGATCACAACCCGCTCGTTGTGTCCGTGTAAATTAATTTTTACACTTTGTATCAAAATGTGTATCCTTTTGACAACTTATTAGTAGTCAAAATAACGGATACACCAATGATATCTAAACATCAAATCCCAAAGTGTTATTATTTTCAACATACTTTAGAACGAAATAAACGTAATTACATCGTTCTGTCATGTTTTGAGGTACTCCCTCAATGGAACACGTATAACTTGTTTCGTCTTGAAACTCTAAACTTGAATAATCACAAGTTTGTCCAAAAATATAAAGTTGTTTACAATTAACTACTCGCAAGTAGTTGAGCAACTTATTATAATTATAAAAACATCGAGTTTTTTTTCCCCAAATAGTCTATCCGAGACTATTATATGGTTGAAGACGTTATACTTCTCGTGGAAGTATCGAATCACTTATACTTCGCAAAGACATGTTTTATTCGTTCAAAACATTTCTCGTTTTTGCAAGTGTTTTAATATTAAACTATATATTTACGTTTTGATTACAAATCAAGACAATAAACCTTATAATAGTTTAATAAATAAACAATTTCAAACTCGCTCGTTTGAAAATAAAACGGATACACATCGTTTTAATAAATGGTTTATCATATTCAAACCATTTCTAACCGCTGTTAGATAATAACGATTACCAATCGTTAAAATGAGTGGTTTGTATGAAAACCAATTCTAATATGCTAATTAGAATTTAAATGTCGAACAAACATTCAAAATATTCGCTTTTTATAAAGTAAACCGCTTCTAACGCGCTCGTTAGAAATAAAACGAATACATTTATTCACTTTTGGTTTACTTAAATGAACGTTTTCTAACACGCTCGTTAGAAATGAACACATATCTTTTCTAACATGCTCGTTAGAAAATATATAAAACGATCACAAATCATCTTAAATAGTTTATCATAGTTAACCCGGTTCTAACCCGCTCGTTAGAAATTAATGATTGCAAATCGTTAAAATAGTTGGTTATAAGATAAACTAATTCTAATACGCCAATTAGAAAATTAGACGATTATTTATTGCCATAAGCCGTTTTTGGTTTATATAAAATAAACGTTTTCTAACCCGCTCGTTAGAAATAAACAATTGACAAAGTCGCTAAATCTTTTCTAACATGCTCGTTAGAAGTAATCGATTACAAAATTTGTTTCAAAGTTTATAAAAAAAATATAAACTATTTCTAATACGCTCATTAGAAATAAACAAATAAAAATCGTTTAAACGTATGTGGAAAAAATCCGTTTCTAACTCGCTCGTTAGAAATTTAATAGTTTAGACGAAACCGGTACAAGGTTTATTATCCAAAATAATTGTCTCCAACACGCTCGTCGGTTAATTATGTGAAATAATAATATTTTCTAACACGCTCGTTAGAAAATCTAAATGTATATTTTCTAGCACGCTCGTTAGAAAATCTAATCGTCTCTTAACAAGTTAGTTTTGCACAATCATCGTATCTAACACGCTCATTAGATATAAAGGATGATATTAAAACTTATTATTCTATAAAATTCTAACACGCTCGTTAGAGATATAAAAAGTTTTAATCTTGTTATTCTTTCAACAACGTTTCTAACACGCTCGTTAGAAAATATTAAAACTAGTTATTTTATAAAATAATTACTTTCTAAAATGCTAATTAGAAAATATAAAAATTTAAGACTTTTAAAACCAACATTAATCTCACAATTATGGTTACTAAAAGCTTATTAAAAAAAAATTAAACGTTACAAACATTTAATTTGTAAGGGGTTACAAAATAAAATTTTCTAATACGCTCATTAGAAAATTTAGTATTTCAAAAACCTATTGAAATATATATTATTTTGTATATGTTCGGTTTTACCTAAACATGAACAAAAACCACGAACTCCAAAACTTGAATCAAAACAGTCGTTTTGCAACCCGGTATTCGGATTAAAGATTGTACTCCAATCATAAAATTAATCCGACTCATTGTACTAAATAAATATTTCCCAAAAAATATTTTCAAGATTTTAACAAAAATCTCATTAAATATTTTAACTTTCGTGAACCTAAATCCTCATAGAGAAGAGATTTAAGATTGTAGCAACAATCTTCACGAAAGTCTGTTTTAAGATTGTAGGAACTAGGTTCACTTTTATTAAAATATATTACAAAATAAAAAATAAATAATAACGAGACTCTCGTTATTTGTGGGAAATTCGATTAGTACAATACCGGTTACAAAAAACTAAATAAACGAATATAAAATACAACTACATTGTACCAATCTTGATTCAAAGCCAATGTCTTTGAAAACTTCAACCGCATCTACGAGATCGAAACTCCGCTGCAAGACAAACAAAATTGTTGACGGTTTTTGGTTGAGGCACGTATTCAACACGCTTCCCTTAAAACAGATTACGCGCCTCCTCTCAGACGGTCTGTCTCCCAGGGTACTGTCACACCCTGGCTTTGCGGAAGCGTGGGTTTATTTGGTGTGACTTCTTAATACCATAGCTTAATCACAACAAAGCTATATGAAAATAAAACCATGAAGATCATCCATTGATTCAAGTTTTAAAAGTAAAATACCACAACATTGTTTAAAGTTGACACATGCAACGAGTTACAACCCATTAAACTAAAAACAAAACATTCTTCATATGACATAACCACACACATAAGATAAACACCGTTTAAGACTTGTGACCCGTCCAGGTAAAAGTCACAATCCTAAACGTGGATGACCTCATAACTCTTACGCAGCGTGAAAACGTAGCATACTTCGCCAGATCCCTAATTCCCTGAAATACATGTAAGTTGAAAAATCAACATAAAGTTGAGCGAGTTCATGTGAAAGTGAGTATGTAAAACCTTTGTAAGTATAAATTCCTGGTATGTAGCAAATAAGGAAATAAAGAGATCACCAATGGTTTGCAAGGCCATTGATATGTGTGAAGTGTAGTAGGAAGACTCAAACCAAGCAGATTTTTGCGTCGGGTACCAAGTCACCCCGAGGTCCGTACTGTTGGGCCTGGGGCTGGGCTCGCTACACCCAGATAGATCTACCGCTAAAGACCCTCGGTCCTACAATGAGGATTAATGGCCTCCAGTTCCCGCCTACCCACTCACATGATCTAAGTAGTAACCCTCCTTACGCTAACCATACCATGTAAGTGAAAGTTCGTAATAATCGTAACATGTATTTCACCCCCGCAGTATAAAAACTGAAAACAATTAAGAGAAAAGGGGGACATGAACTCACTGAAGTGCGTCTCGAAATAGTATCTCCCAATCAACCTGCTGCGTGACGACCTACACGTACTAACTTCTATTAGACGGACGGTCGTGCCTTGGCTTAAGGTTTAACGTTTCTGGGAAATAGTTAGGCAACTATTTCGTATTTACACTTCATAATTATTTTATAGTTGTATTCCTTCCCAAGGATGGGGGTTTTAATACATGTGCGTTTTGTAAATCCAAAATACATTATTAAGTCTCACTTAATAAAATATATTTGTCTAAAATATTCTATTCCCAAAATATACATATTTTTCCCAAAAATATTATATTTTACTTTATAGAAATTCCAAAATAATACTTTGTCAAAATACGCATTTAAGAGTATTTTCTGAAAATACATAAGTTACGTTTTACAGTTCGTGTGGTAGTAATAGTACCGGTGTAACTTAAATATTTATTTGTGATAGCGTTGGTATTATTTTGGAGTCGTGCTTTCACAATGTATTCCAGTTATATTATTTTTATTCTAAAAATAATATATAGTTCACAAAATAATCATAAAATCACGTAAGCGTTTTATTAGGAAATATATATTCTCAATATATATTTAACAAGTTTTATTTATGAAAACCCACCTCCGAACACTTGGTTATATTGTAATAAAATCATGGTGAAGTTTGTTTAGAAAAACAAGTTAAAAATATATTTATAACACTTGTCACAAAAATATTCTAAGTGTTATATTTCTGGGAAAATTTCGCCAGAGTTTCCTCTGTAACTGGAGGTGGCCACGCTTACTAGCGTATCATTTTCTTTTCAAAATTCAACCAATCAAGTTCCAATCATCAACAAACAATATTCAAACATTAAACTAGTCAAATCAAGTATAAATCGCAAACACATGAACTTGTAAGTTGTGTGAAGATACGTAGTAATCTTCCAACATTTTTAGTAGATCTTTCTATCTTTACAAATAAAATCGGTTTCTTGAAATCTTTATTTTCAAAGAACATGTAATTTTACAACTTCTTAGTCAAAAATTACGAAAATATTTCTTTGTTAAATCCTTTTGTTACACAAGTGTTTACACACTTGTTTGTTCACAGAAACACCTTTAGTTTATGAAAGATCCGGCTTTAACAATAAGACTTGTATATTTTACTTGGTTCTTCGAAAATACCACTTGTAAATCTTTAGATCTACTAGTTTAAAACTCCATTTTACAAGAAAAACTATTTTTACACAAGTTCATGTTTATGTATGAAAGGGTTCGTCATCTTGTAACTTTCCTACTTAACATAATGCTAGTTCATGTTCCATGAACATGATCTAGCGTGGTTAGATGACGATCCGTCCCACTACTAGCAACCAACAACATAAAATAATCATAACAAAACAAGTTTAACAAGTTTTACACCATTACTTACTCTTTAACCACCATGTTCATCTTTCTTACAAGACTTTTAGTTTTGTTTTCGCAAGTTCTTGAATTTTAACCGTTAAACTTCTTATTAACCACTTTAGACAAGATCAAAAGGGTGTTTAGAATCACTTACTACTAGCTCAAGGCTAGGGAAGATTCAAAGCGAAAACAAGGTGGTTAATAGCGATGTAGAGAGGTCCTTGTGATTCCGTGAGCACCGGGTCTCCTCATATGAACTCTAGCACTCTTGTAAGTATGTAAAATGGCAAGATTGAAACTTGAAAGTGGTGGTGGGTGTGTGGGAGCTTGCGGCCGAGAGTAATGAGAGGAGAGAGTTGTGAAATTTTTGTGATGTGTTGAATGAATGAAATGGTGTTATCTAATGGTGTTACTTATAGTCCATCCAATCTAATTAACCACTAGATATTATGTAATCTAGATTTTAGACAAGTGTGATTAAAATATTCAAATGTTGGGTGGTGTGTTCCCTAGGGGGAACCGATCGGTTATAAGGGGGGGGGGGGGTATTATGGTTTGATTTCAACTAAATGGTTAAGCACTAGTTTGTTAATTAGGAACTTTAAATAAGGTATTAGTGTGTTATGAAATATAATGGGTGTTAGGGTATTCGGGGACCCTAACCAGCTCAGAAAAAGAAAAACAATGTCATGTCAATATTTTTATGTTCCGGGTAAAGTCCGGTCGTTCGGTTGGATGTTAATCCGTTAAAGTGCTAAATAAGCATTTAAAGTGTCGTTAATATTTGTTTTAGTGACACAATGAATTCCCGATACTTTGGAAAGTGTCTAGTATTATTTTCCCATGTTTTTGCACTTTACTAGTTAGCTTAAATGCTGAATTTTATATTAAAGTGCAGAATTTTGTAGTTAGAGCATGTTTTAGGCACATACGGTCACTATAACTATCACCTAGTGATGCAGTTTAACAATCCTCACCTCCCTACACTCCCTACTAGTGTAGTAAACTATTCCCGGCTCATACTGGCCTCAGAGACAGTGCCTGTCTGATGCTGGCTATGTCATCATGTTTACTGGGTTATCCGTTCATTGTGCTACTGTGCTTTTGTGCATCAAGTTTGTCACTATAGTTATGTGTAGATAATGGAGTGACAGTAATAAAGTATGATGCATGTATATGTACGTATCAGAAATCAAGTAGCAGTTTATTCACAACTGTAAGCAAGCACAGTAATTAA
>JARYGA010050053.1:0-26482 GCA_030545235.1 Helianthus tuberosus
GCTACCGGGTCGACCCGGAGGACATTTTTTTAATCCTTGAAGAAACGAAGAATCAAAGTGAATTGGATAAAAAAGTAGAGGTACATGAAGTACAAGATGAAAGAGAATTACCTGTCAGACGTGTCTCCGGCAGACATTCATCTGCCGGAGAACAAGGAAGTAACAGACAAGTTTTTGTAGTGTCGGCGTCGTCGCCTGTATATGTGCAGACTACTACTGCACAGGCACAGGTGACGACGTCAGTAGTGCCTGTAACCAGCAGGCGGTCTGTAGACAGTTGGAACAACAATAAAAGTTCCAACTGTCTAAAGAAGACGAAGAAAACAAAGAAGAAAGATGCGACACCGTCTGTTAAGACGGTGTCTGGAACCCGGAAAGACGGGTTGTTGTTGGCGGAGATAGAGGCGGAAGCGGAGGAGGAGGAGCGGCGGAGGAGGTATGAGAAGCGGTTCGAGCATAGGATCGTAGTGGGGACAAGTGGGGCGGAGAGGTGGAGCGACGTACAGCCGTCGGATCTGTTGTATTTGCGATCAGAAATGATACTAAGTGACGTCCGTAGATTGAAAAGATCGAGACCGTCAGTTTTGCATGAAGGGAATAACGGTTGGTGGCAGAGTGGCAGAGGTGTAATAAATTCGAGAAGTGTGTCGGAGATGACAGGTTTGAGTAGGTTTGGGAGTAGTGGGGAGGCTGGGGTGGTGTCCAGGTTGTTGGCTCGGTTATCCGAACCTAGATCCGGACGTAATTCTTCTTCTTCCAATGTGTAGTTACACACTTTGGTTTACTACCCCCACCTCGAATTTATTGTTAGGACAAAACATTTAACTTATTTCATCCGTACTCTTATTATGTTAGGATAGTGAAATATAATAAATGTTTTTACTCGTTTGTGCTACTTTTTTCCCTTTTGATGCCGGTGTGGTTGGGGCAATGGAATAGAAGCACCATGTACCACCGGTAACAAATTTGATCAATTATCAACTATCAAATAACAAGAGTTTACACGGGTGCGGGGACCACACGTTATGTCGGCAAAATTACACTATATATATACATCGGGTGTTAATATTCTTACATCTCTCTTCCTATCTCTCTCTACATATACATAGATATATAGAGAGTGAAAAAGATGTGAGAATAAGATTCAGGGAGTATGAGAATAGAATCACCTATATATATGTTTCACGTATGAGCTCGTATAAAGGGGCGAATTAGTTTTAGGAGTCCAATGTGTCATCATTTCAATTTCAAGGCCATCTGTGTGTGTGTGGGGGGGGGGGGGGGGATTCGTTCATAATAGTGTCACTTGCCAAGTGATTCCGACAACTTCGTTTAACATTTGTGGCACTATATCACATGATCAGTTTTACATTCGTGTAGTATCATCAACCGTCCTTTTGATGGTATTCAATACACATAAGCATGAGTCGCGCAACATTTATCTTTTTATGCATAGCACATCCACTACGGAGATGTTTAACACATTATTTCGAGACCATTAAATATTTGAGCGTAAGCCGTCATGTATCGCTAAAACTGACATTTGTTATTTAGGGGCAAACAAGTATAGAGAAAGATAATAATGTACGAGATCCATGGTTTTCGATCTGGTTTATAACTTCGTATTGGTTGTTAACGGTTATTTCAGTTTTGTTCAAAGATATAAGTTTTGAAGGTGATTTCAGTTTGGTTCATATGATTTTAAAGTAATTGTAATTTCAATTTCAATATTTCCATTAGTGATATTAAAGGTTCTCAATTTAAACACTTCCTTTGTCTTAATTGCCGAGTGTTATGTGACTTATGTCCAAGATTTGATGCAAAACTACCATTGAGCCGGGGGTCTCACTGGAAGCAGCCTCTCTATTCCTATAGGGTAGAGGTAAGACGGTCTACGTCTTACCCTCCTCAGACTTTATCTTAGTTTTGCTATTGATAGGTTTTACTGAGTATGATGATGAAGAATTTAAACACTTCCTTTGCATCTGTGTTCTCTTAATATAAGAGCACTTGGTAGCATAATATGCAACCATTGTTCACCAATTTTTCCAAAATACTACTTTGGAGTAGGACCTTAATTCATACTGAATCATACTTGCCAACAATCAACACTTTCCTATATTAATTTAAGTCATTTTTTTGCAATGCTTATAAATGAGGCATTAACAATAAATTTAAGGCATTCCTATATATATATATAGGGTAGGGTTCTAGAGTGAACACCCTCATAAGAGTGAACTGTGTGAGCTTATATGGACCGTTGATCTTCATCATATTAAGACTATAATAGAATGGCAAGATCGTAATTATTGGTTTAATTTTATATATTTAATTAAATGTAGAAGGGTGTTATTGTACATTTAAAATTAACAAATATGGAAGGTTGTAACCGAATAGCTTAATTATCTACCATTATCTCCTCCATTTATTATGGGTTTTTGTTTTGTTTTGAAATAATGGAACTCAAATTTAATTTCTATTTGTATGTTTTTTTTAGACTTTTACACACCTCAGTTACGTAATATAGCTTATTAATAATAAATTTTATACAATGGGTACACAATACACAGGTGCATAGTTATGATAACCAATATGATACACACATTATGCAACTCAGTACACATGAGTACTAGTGTATAAATATTCAAGTACACATGTGTACAGACATAGTAAACAGGTAAATATACAAGTGTTCATGTAATATACAGTATATAAAACACATATTAAAGAACTAAGTAAACTTCTATAGGGATTTATGTAATATACAGTACACATGTTCGCCGGAATAAAACTACAATAACCAAATCAACTACCAGTGAGGATATAGTTGCGATCGATCTTCAGACGAAAAATTGACGTGATGTACAATGAAATTGGAACTTGATTTCCTAGGTTTAAGGAACTAATGTATGATGAAAGAAATGAGAGAAAAAAATTATACACATTCGTATAAAAGAAATAAGGAAAAAAATTAAAACTTTGATTGATACCTGCAATATCCCACAAATCAAATCGTGTTTTGAAGGAACCAGAATTGTTGAAGAAGAAGGAAACATTGGAACAAAAGAGGGAGGTCTGATCTTCTCGATTTAGAGAGAGAAGGTTGTAATTTTGTTTATCAATCATTAATTTGAATTCCTAAAATGCAGGAATTAAGTAAAATATTATGGTAACTGATTAGGATAAATCTTAATTGTAATTGGTTTAAAATTAAATAAGAATTAAATCTAATTAGTTAATGACAATCCTATCCTTTTAAAATCAAGGGCCAAGATGAGTTCACACAGTTCACAAATGAGGGAGGTGTTCACTCTTGATCCTAACCCTTCCTATATATATATATATATATATATATATATATATATATATATAGGGTCGGGATTTAGGGAAAACGATCAAAAGTGTGAGAACGGTGAGAACGCTTAACGATCGTCCGATCAAAACAATCTATGGACTAGATTGGCGCGGTGGCGTTTTCGTAAATAACATCAATTTTATTACGTGGACGCGCTTCATTAAGGGTAAAAGGGTCTTTTGACTACTCCACATAAAACGCCAAATCATGAAATAAAACGCCAAAAACAAAATCACAGACTATTCTAAGTAAAACGCCATTAAATATAAAATGCCAAACTTAATTATAGTAAAATCCCGCCTTAAAAAACCGCCAAAAAAATCCTATATATGCAACATCTCACACCTTCAGTTAAAACATACACACAAAAACACAAACGCCATATTTCATATAACCCATTCGCCTTAGAAACGCCAAAAAAACCCAAACATCAAATATCTTCAACCCCAAAAACGTTTTTTTTTTTTGAAATTCAGTTTGGCTGTCAGTAAGATTTCGCTAAATGAAATAGACAAAATCCTAAAGTGAGGATATAGTCCATTTCATTTAGTAAAATCTCATTGACTTATCCTAAACTTCCATCAAATTTATAACGCCAAAACATACAAAAACATTATTGAGGTTTGTTGTCAATAAAGTTTAGCTGTATGGGGTGGACAACATTGTCAGTTATCTTTCTTAACAGAGGATTAACAATGTTGTCCATCTCATACAGCAAAACATTATTGATTTTAACATGATCAAAATTTGAGGTTTAAGGTGATCTTATTTCGTGGCGTTCTTTTTATCGGTAAAACGCCAAAAAAGTTAAAAAATCAAACATCGTTGATTGAAAAAATTCAAGATTGTTGGCTGAAGGATATAAACTCAATAACATTTTGCTGCATGAGATGGACAAATATTCAAGAAAAAGATGCTGATGTCAGACTATGTGCTTCCAAACAGCAACACAAAAAACTACTTGAAAAACAAAAAAACAAAATGAATCATACGAAAGTCTAAACAACCAGTTAACATGATTCAAAAAAGAGAAAGAAAGAGACTGAAGACAGAGAAGATTTGGAAGATCAATTGTTTATGTATTTTATTTTTTTTCCTTTTCAGTTAATTGTTATATAATAAAAACGCCATATATAATAAAAACGCCAAAACAACCAAAATGCTTGTTTAAAACGATATCATCCAGTTAAACGCCTCCAAAAAACTGCCAAACTATAATAAAATTACTTTGAAAAATTATTATAAAAAACACAAATAAAAAAAATGAAAATAAGAAAAAAAAATAAAAAGCAATCTTGAAAATCTAACTAGAAACAGTAAATACAAAATCATTAAATACTGAAGAATCTAAAACGCCAAACTTGAAAGATGGTACGTGTTACAGACTTCAGAGATAAAAGCTTATGAAAAACATTAATTACAAAACAGTAACTGAAAAGACAAAATACTTTATTATAATAATGCACCGCCTAATTTAGGCGTCAAAAAGACATCCTATAAAATGATACATCTCAGCAACTTCCATTTGATCAAACAAAAAAAAACGCCAAATACTACTAAATACCACCCACTGTAAAACGCCAACAAATAAACTGAATGAATTGTTATCAGAGGGAAGTGCCTCAGAAAAGATTTTGCTGCATGAGATGGACAAAATTTCAGGAAAAAGATACTGATGCCAGTCATATGGCATTTTGTATTTTTTTGTTCTTGAAGAAGGTTTGGATGGGGAGAATAGGTCAATGACACTGAAGAGTGGGTTCACTATAAAGATGGAGATCCAGATAAAGGAAAAGCGAAAAACCCACTCACACGCCATAGATCTATGTCCCGAAACATCCACACAAAAACACAGTTCAACAGACGAGCAGGCAAAAAAAAATCAAACCCATGGGTTTGTTAAGTTTTACATAAAACGCCATATATTTGATGACAGTTCTTGTACTATTAAAGAAGAGAGAGACTAATGACACTGAAGATTGGGAAAAGAGATCCAATTAGGATTTTTAATTTATTTCCTTCCCTTGTATTTTTTTCTGTGGTTGAAATATAATTTAACAATAGTAAAACGCCAAGATACCACAAACGCCAAAATGTTTATAAAAAATAACAGATCAATAGGCCAACTCGTTTAAACGCCTTGGAAAACGCCATTCAAATAGATTTCCTGCCCCCTGGGTTCCATTGGCATACGATGTGAATAACGCCATAAACGCCAAAATGTTGACACAATGGAACCATTAAAACGCCATTAATTATTGAATTTGATTAACGCCAAAAATCTCAAAAACCTAAAATTAAAACAACATTGGGAAAAAGCAGAACAGGAAAAGCAGAAGATGAAAGGACAAAAAAGCCTCTCCGCCCTTTTCTAAGCGGCGTGACACGTGTTGGGCCAGGAAGCGTTCTCACCGTTCTCACACTTTTGAGTGTTTTCTCCCGATCCCATTTCTATATATATATATAAGAGTCCGTATGTAATTTAGCAAATCCAAATGAATAAACTAAATAATAATTTAAGTCAAATTACATATGAGAAAAATTTAGAGGTTACTTAATTGTATAAATTGCTTCTCTCAAGTAAGATATCATCTATAGGAAGCCTATTCATGCTCACTTAATCCGAAACATTAACATGTAAGAATTGAAACATCGTTGGTAGAAGCTATATATTATTCGTGTTGGACACCAATGCACAACGCACTAGTAGCGATACCTGAATGCATCAAACACAACCCTTAAGCACAAGTGAGGAATCAGTAGCTTAATCCAATTTAAAAAGCGTACGATTCGAACTAAAAGACTAGCAATTACATGAGAAAAACATGCGGAGAAGGTAAAAGAGATGAAACTATCGCACCAAACTTTGTCTAATTTTAGGGAGACGCAATTTAGGAGTATGGAAACAAACCAATGATGTAACAATACCTTCTTGACAAGAATATGTATACGATCAAATAACAAAACTATCAGGATATGACAAGTTGTCGAGGATGCAACCGAGTAGGGAGCATCAAGGTTGCCCCGATTGAAACAATCGAGGGGGCAAACATGCATAACGAGGAATTAGGCCTTAGGATTCAAGTAGCTAATTGAAATAGATAGGTGTTAACCAACTGGATAGTTGCATTAACAATTTTTGGGTATTTAATGCAGGCTTATTCTAAGTTTTGATGTGGGTAACCGACACAAAATACTCTAAAAACAATGCAGTTTGCAAGGTTCGGAAAAATTAGTGGATTAATGATGGGTAGGTAAAATTTCAAAGCTTAACGTGTTTATTTTTACAAAATTGTGTGAAATTGAGTTTTAGAATACACTACTTTGAGATGGTTTGTATTTTGTAGGTCTCGACAGGTTTAAGGTGTATTTTGTAAGCTTAAGGGAGCTTTGGAATGAAGATAGGAAGATCGGGAATGCAAAAACGAACCAAGACAGAAAAATTAGTATTAGTCGCGCCGACGACTCCACTTCTGGTGTCGCTGACGTCGATAGCATCGAAGGTGCTCATCTTGGACGCCGACGAAAGCATCTTCTCATCGAGGTGGCATCGATGACTCCAGTGACAGTTTGAAGCGCAAAATTTCGAGAAACAACATTTTTTAACTCATCTAGCGTTTATTTTATATGTTTTGGTTTGATACTCAATATGTGTAATCTTGTGATTGAAATTATGTGAATCAATTATTAGTATTGTTTTGAACTGGAAATTGTTAAGTTTTTCTTGCAACATTGACATTGAGGGATGATTGCTACTATAAGTTTTGATTCGTGCTAGGGTTTGTTTGTTGTCTTGATTGATAAAACATACAATCGTGTTCGTTTCATATTGTGAAGGTTTTATTGCACCAATTGCGTATGAAAGATGATTGTTGATTTCTACGAAAACAATCAGGTTTTCAATTTAACAAACCGAAGAAATCATTGGTATCATAAAATAATAAAACCATTCATGTAAGATACCCCTAGATACTTGTTAATCCGAACCGGGTGTGATTCTTTCTCAAATATTGCTTACAACACTACTTTTAATTATCATTTGATAATTCGTGATCATAATTGAAATCGTTAGCTTGTTTCACAAAACCAATTGGAATCGTATCATTGATTCCGACTTTCAAACAACCTTTGATATAATAAGCAAAACTTTATAACCTGTTTAATCAACTAAGTCTAATCAGCGACCACAAACTATTTGTGGTTTGACACCCTTCTTATCACTAACTATCTAGTTAAGGGTACTAAGAAACACTTTTTTTTAACTCTATATTTGATCGGGCCTTCAATACCCGATTAATTAACAAAATGCAGGGCCACTTGATTCTGACACCCAAGTGGTGGATATGCCCCTGATAATGAGATGAAAATATTTGTATGCAACATATTTAACCTAGCATATGATAAGAGCACAGTTTATGCATTTCCACATGTTATGCTTACTACATCATGCCTTATGTTTCCATGAGCATTCAATCCAATTAACATAACTTCATAGGGGTTGAACTCTACCAACGTTACGTTGATGATGTTAGTGTCCATCCTTTCTCGTCTTATTTTAAATTAAAATTGTTTACACATTATTTTTACCTTAAAATTTAGTGGTCAATGTTAACAATGTAATGCAACATTAGTAGCTCATGTTATCCCAGTAGAGAGATGTATAATCAGAAGATACCAGAATAATCACATTTGTAGGGTTTATGTCTGGCCGAATTGGTTGGTATAATCATATAGACAAATGCTTAACTTGGCTATATCTTATAAGAAAACATGTAATATGTCCAAAATCTATTTTGCTACCAAAGTTGTAGTATTCTGTAAGCATCGGATGCTAGTTTATTAATTAGGTCATAATATCTTCAAGCCATTACTAAGTTAACACATGATGATAATGCTTGACCATCAACAATGTTTTGAACGTACTGTTGTTAGTATCTGACTATATTGAGATGGTTTAAACATTATAATGGTAGTATTAGTAGTATATTGTTAAAATGATTAAAATGGTGAAATCTAGGTGCAAAATGTAACACCCAATTCGCGTAATATACAACAACACGCGACGGAAAACATTGGGGAGTCACGTTACAAATTGTTTCATAACACATGGCTCATAAGATTTTGTTTTATTGAGTTTAACAGTTTACATTGTTTTAGAGAATACAATTATTGTACAACAATTTTCTTGTAGGTTTTAAAGTCACTAAGGCCCAAGTCCGTCCTATGTGAAGCATGCTTATAGTCAAACGTATGTTCCTGAAACACATGTAAAAATAGGTACGTCAGCATAAAAATGTCTGTAAGTAACATAGGTTTTGTTGTTGAGGATTCATGGCTTTGATTTTGTTAAAAGAAATGTTTAACTAAAAAAGTAGCCATGAACCTTTGTAAAAATGTTTTCTTTTGTAAAATCATATGAAAATCAAGGTGAAAATCAAATGATTTAAAAGAAATAATGCATGGTTAAATAAATAACCAAATGATGTATTTTGGAAAAAGATGTCATGTCTTTGTATAAAATGTGTCATGTCTTGTTATAGAAAGTATCATGTTCTTGTACAAAATATGTTATATGTAAAACGGCGACTTGTGAAAAATATGTCATGTCCTTTTATAAAATGTATCATGTCCTTGTCTTTGTCGAAGTGGTTTAAATAACACTACGTTATGTAATATCATAAAAGCACTTATATATAGGAAGTACCAGCGGCGTATCCACCATGCTGTTATCATATTACACACGCCTCGTTATTTAAATCACTTACCAAATAACCACCAAAATGTCTTGTTTAAACCAATGTCAAAGTGTTATGTGTATACAATATCCAATGTCAAGTGTAAACCATGTCTTGTATAATCAAATGTCTTGTATGGCAAGTAAAAAGTATTTACTCAAACCATATTTATAATGTCATGTAATACCAAATGTCTTGTGTAACCAAATATCGTGTACAAAACAATGTCTTTGAATAAACAGAAGTTTATGTCAAAGTTATGTTTTGAAAACTAATGCTTTTATCGATATGAACATTTATATGGTTTGTTAACGAATACATTCAAGCCTTGTCGTCTGTCAGATAAACCCTTATAAAGACAAAGGTTTATCAATGTTCATCGGGTTCTGTCATTCCCCAGATGGATACTTCCAAACAAACTAGGAAGCAGGAATGAGGTTATCAAACCTATGGTAAACCATCCATACTACCGGTTGGCGGGATAATGTTAATGAATGTATCTAGTCTCGTTTAACATACCAAAATGTCATAATCAATGAGAGCATGTCATGTAAGATGTCTTTGTAAACCATGTACTAAGTATGCTAAGTAAACATACAAAGTAGAAATGTTCATGAAATCAAGGTGCTAGATATGCAAAGTCAACATATGAAGCAAAATGGGTCCTTGAAATCAATGTGCTAGCCATGCTAAGTCAACATGTGAAGCAAAATGTATTGTAAATCAATGTGCTCATATGCTAAGTAAACACATGCAACAAAAGTGTTTATGAAATCAATGTGCTAGCATGCTCAGTCAACATACATAGCAAAACATAATTGAAATCATGTACTATATGTGTACTAAATGAACATAGCATGTACTATAAGTCATGAAAGCATGAAAGTAACAAATAAGCACAAGTGTTTCACCCCAAAATCTTTGAAAACAGTAAAAGAGGGGACTATGTACTCACGTGGGATTGCTTAATAGTCTTGGAATAAAGACCAATTAAAGCTCGAGGAACCACGGAATCAACACGACACCTAGTATAGGTAACTATGTTAATAATCGGAGGATAGGATAGAATGAAGTTCTATAAATCAAATGAGTATTGGAACTCATATGGCTTGATTTAATAGACCTAAAATTCTGATTAGAAAGTTATCCGAAGTGCTTTAGACCCGTTTCGACCCGTTAAGGTAGTTTAAGCTACTTTAACGTGTCGTTTGCTTCAATATAAGGTCGGATGGTTGTTTATGTCATATCTTAAGTCTTACATGCCCAAACATGTTTAAAAATGTTATTAAATCAGTTTAGGTGTCAAAAGATTGGTTACATATGTTAAAAAAAAATTATGCTCAAAAAGGGAATTTTGGTCATTTTTAATGGGCATATAAATGACTTAACGAGTAACTAACCAAACGAGGTGACCATAAGGTATGACCTTAGTAGGTTATTCCCTATATAACTATCGTCACAAAATATGTTTGGTCGGATCCTAATGATCGACCAAACGGGTCGGGGTTGGGTCGGGTTCACTAAACTAAAAGTGACAATTTAAACATGTTAAAACATGTTTAACTAAGTTAGAAAACTGATTTGGTATCAAAACAAAGTGTTTTGATACCTAAAAATACTTCCGTCGTAAAATGCACATAAACGTGCATTTTGACCGAAACTTTGACTCGTCACTTCGACTAGTAAACGTGGTAATCAGTAGGTATAATCGCAAGAGATTATAACCATCGTGATTACGATCACGTTGCAAAGTTCAATTGAACTTTGACTTGACCAATTCATGGTCAAAACCGAAAGTCAAACGGTAGTCAAACTATTTGACTTTCAGCTTGTAATTGCTAAAATAAATGAACTAGCCATGAAAGAACACTTAAAAATGCTCTAAGGCTGGAAAAATGAACTAGAAAACTCAGGTAGAAGGCATCCAAAGATGGTAGCCTTCACTTAGAGTTCAAGAGAAGAAGAATGAAGAAATGAGCAATGAAATGGGTTAGTGAAGGTTGCTATTTATACTTGTTGGGGGTGTACAAGATCATGATAAGTGGATTAGGTGTTCTCCAAGAAATAATCTTGTCCATACAAGTGTGTGGTTATGTTTAAAAGCCTTGGGGAAGAGTATACTTGGCCTCCAAATAATGAAAAGCCATCAAACAAAACATGTTGCAACCAGCTAGGAGATGGTAAACAAGTTTCTGTTGACATAGGGGTGTCGCATGACGAGACAGAGACACCCCCTAGGGGTCGCGAGGACGCGTCTGAAGTTTCAGAATTTGCAGTTTCAGTCCCTGCACACTATTAAGCATGTTTTCGACCCGTTTAACCTCCATTAAGCCAATTTCAAGGCTCTACAAGGATGTTAAAGCATAGGGGACTTGAAATATGCTTGGAAATATCACAGATGTCGGTTCGTTTGGTCGTACGGTCGCGTTTTTCGGTTAATTACGACGAAACTCGAACGGACGCGAAAACGATCCAAATTGCGTGACGAATTGTATTTTTTGCATTCCCATCACTAAAATATAATATTTTAGTGATTAAAAAAATTTTTGGATGTCCGGATATGGTCAGAACGCAAGATATGCGTGTATATGCAAACTTACGCAGTTTTTGACGCTTTTAGTCCCTGTGATCAAATAAGCGTATTTTCGCATACCGAACCCCTCAAAACTTATTTCTAAGCTATGCTAAAGGTATTTAGGGTATGTTTATTTTATGATCTTGTTCCGGAGTGTTCGTTGCTATACAAATTGGCAGACTTTTGTAGTTTGACGCAAATAGTCCCTGTGATCGAAAAAACTTGTTTTTGCCATACCAAACCCTTCAAAACTTATTTCTAAGTTATGTAAAGGTTATTTAAGGTATGTTAAGCTTATGTCACTGTTCCGGAGTGTATGTTGTGTTAAATTGATTACATTTACCTAACAGTTTACGTATAACTTTCAAGAAAGTGTTTAAGGGTTTGAATTTGAACAAGGATTGATATGTGCAAATATCATAGATAATTACACAATCCACTAAATAGAACACAAGGTTTTATTGCTTACGAAATTGTTCTGGATTGGTTGGTGATAACTGTATGCACAGTTGTTACACAAAAAGTATGTTAGTTTATGATGGGAAAATGATCTTTTGTCATGTTTAGTTATTCTTTGGAAACCATGAGGAATTATCATTTTTCTTCAACAGTATATACCGACTCAACATCGTAATCGTTGATCGATGTCATCTTCATTTGATCATTAGTGGTAAAAAATAGGCCCAAAGTAGTCACCGATAATTTACATAATCATCATTGATATTAGCAATAAAAAAACATAAATAAAGTAGTAACATATGTTTTTATCAACACATAGCAAAAGAAGTAACTACAAAATATTTTAATATAAAAATTATAAAGATTAGATTTTTTTTTTTAAAGTAAACTTTATTAAAACCGGCTAGCCTGAGCAAAAACACAGGACTACACCACCACCCGACTACAACATTTACAATGGATAATTACACCAATCCCTCCAAACAACGTTCTTATGTTTGGACCTATTTTTTAACCAAAGAAAACCTATAGATCTCACTTTCCGAAAAATATCTTCACTATCTCCTTTCTCATTTGCGAAAATCTTTTCATTCCTAGCTTTCCAAATAGCCCAACACGTCACAACAACGAGGCCTCGAACAATCTCCTTGGCTTTAATGTCCCACCTTCCACCTTTATGAATATCAATAATATCCGAAAACGAGAAGGCAAAAATCGGGGGAAGTTTAACCCATCTACTAAACCGATTCCAAACCCTCAACGCAATATTGCATGCTGTAAACAAATGGTCCACCATTTCAACCCCTTCCCTACATAGAGCACACAAAACCAAATTGACTGGGATGTTCCTTTTTTTGAGCGCTAGTCTAGTCGGGATACGTTCAAGCGCCGACCTCCACATAAAAATATTACACTTTGAAGGAACCCATCTTCAACCATTAATCGAGAAACTAACCTCATCGCTATAATCCTCCACTGCCAGCTTCTTAAATCGGACGTAGAAAACGAGCCCGAACCGTCAGACGACCATACCCACTTATCCTTATCCTCCAAAATCGCTACTCTACCCAGCGAAGCCACGTAATCATCCGGTTCCGAGGATTCGCTCGGAGTAACCGGAGCTCTCAGCCGGCAACAAAACTGAAGCAGATTTGCGTCCGAAGCCGAAATACGTTCATTCACCCAGAAACACTTGAACTTTTCAATCGCGAACAGGTTAGGCCATTTTTGCATCAAAGGAGTATCGCCAAACCATGTATCAATCCAAAATCTAATGCTACTCCTATTTCCCATAACACCTTTGATGAAACTGTTTATTCTTTTACTTTTAATCAAGAGCTTAGCCTCCATTCTCTATTATTCCACACCCCTGAAACCTTCGGGTTTGACGGAAATGACGACCACTTCCTTTTCGACCCGTGACAAGCCAAAATCACTCTCCTCCATAAACTATTATCTTCCACTTTAAATCTCCACACCCACTTTGCAAGAAGCGCCTCGTTCACCTGTTTAAGCCTGCATATACCAAAACCTCCATATTTCTTAGGACGCGAAACCATGTCCCAAGCAACCCAATGAGTTTTTCTAGACTCATCTGATCCACCCCATAAGAAGCTCCTCATAATAGATTCTAGCTTATCCACTACTTTAACCAGGGCTTTAAAAATAGAAAAGTAATAAATAGGGAGGCTTTCTAAAACCGATTTTATGAGGACAACCCTACCACCAATTGAGAGAGAATGAGCTTTCCAAGATGCAAGACAACTTTTGAACATCCTAACAATTGGATCCCAATTGTTCACACGGTTCATATTGGCTCCCAAAGGGATACCCAAGTAATTAAATGGAGAGTCCCCTATTTTACAGCCGACAATCGAAGCCATTTGAGCAACTTCCACTTCTTCGGTACCCACTCCATAAAGGCTAGATTTGTAAAAATTAATTTTGATACCCAAACATGCATAAAAAACTCGGAGAATTCTAGCCACCATTTTGAAATTTTCCTCCTCCCATTCCCCCACAATCAGAACATCGTCAGCGTACAACAAATGAGACACCATCGGGCCCCCATTAGGTAATTTTATCCCCTTAAGCCTCCCTAACTCACAAGTTTTAGTCACTACACAAGAGAAAGCTTCCATAGCAATAAGGAAAAGAAAAGGATATAAAGGATCACCTTGCCTAATACCTTTTTGACAATGGAACCTAAATGTAGGGGAACCATTAACCAAAACAGAAGAACTAGCAGAACCGAGGACCCCTTTAACCCACTTACTCCAATGAGGAGAAAAACCCATTTGATTCATCATCTCAATAAGGAAACCCCAATTAATGTTATCGTACGCCTTCTCAAAGTCAATTTTAAAGATAAACGCTTTCTTTCCCGATTTTTTAAGCCACAACCAAACCTCACTCAGGATCAAAGGACTATCCAGGATACATCTATCTTTTATGAAGGCCGACTAGGACTCCGACACCACTTTCCTGGTAACCTTCTTCAAACGATTAGCTAAAATCTTTGAAATGACTTTACTTACCAATCCAATTAGGTTAATCGGGCGGTAATCCTTCATGCCATTCGGATCAATAACTTTAGGGACAAGAGTGATAAATGAGGAGCTACATCCCTTATCGATAGATCCCAAATCATAAAAATAAGCCAATATATCTCTAAAATCATCTTCGAAAAATTCCAGAAATGCTTTAAGAACTTAAAGTTAAAGCCGTCTGGACCTGGGGCTTTATCAGAACTACACTCAAAAACCGCGTCTTTAATTTCCTTGGCAGAAACTAGCCCGAGATCCCACTAGCATCCGCCTCCGATAAGCGCTTAATGTTTTGGCAAACAAGAGAAGGTCTATTAGACACTTTCTCCGCAAAATGGTTCCTAAAGAACCGATATATCTCTTTCTTTAACCACTTAAGTTTCGTGACCCACAAACCATCAATCATAAGCCCCGGAATACCGTTTTTTCGTTTTCTGTTGTTACAAAGCCAATGTAAAAACCCGGAGTTCTCGTCCCTGTCTATCACCCACTTACACCTAGATTTCTGTTTCAAATCTAAAGTAGCCAATCTCTCCCGTTCGCGAATATTATTCAAACATTCCTCCTTTATCCACGTTTCCTCTTCACTAAGGTCCCTGATCTCACAAAGGCTATCAAGAACCTCCAGTTCTTCCTTATCTATTTCCATATCTTCTTTGTCCCTTTTCATCGTTTCGTTCCTCCAATCTTTAATCCAGTTTCTGATACTTCAACTTTTTAGCCAAACACACATCTGGCTGGACCCCCGACTTAATGATAGAGCCCACATCGTTCTCCACCACCGTCTCAAAACCCTCCCTCTCGATCCATGAGTTAAAGAACCTGAACGGCTTGGCTCCGAATTATTACGATTGGTTACCAGAATCACTAGGCAATGATCCGAGTGAAGCCTTGGTAAGGCTCTTAAGTACGCTTCAAGCCAAGAATCAAAGAAATTTTTGCACACCAGAACCCTATCAATTTTACTAAGTTTATTAGAATTTGGAGCTAGAAACGTGAAACTTCTGCCTTTCATGCCATAAATATTAGATAATCCTCTTTAGTTAAAGAAACAAATTTACCATATAATCATCTCACCATGTGGGGAAAGGTTTTAAGGTGTTATCAATAAATCAAACAATTGTTGATATATCTCATTGACTAATAACTAGTCAAAACATGTTGATAGGGTCACTCAAGCATCATACACTCATGTCCAATAATTTGTGGTTCTCAAAATCGTAACACGTGTCTAATCATACCTATATATTTTGTGAAAATATAAACAATTGTATTTGCAAACATTAAAATTACTTAGGATTAGAAATTTCAATCATGTAAGTACTTAAACCGGGCAACAAATCATAACTCAAATCATTTGCATTGGTACACGCAAAATTCTCTTATGCCCTCAAAATGACCTAGTTAGTATGCAACATGATAGAATGTAACATCTCCATGGATGTCCCACAAAAGTATAACTCATATACGCTTCACGCCCTCCTTATCTGATACATTGAATCTTTAGTAACTAATACTGGTCCCCCCCCCCCCAATGGTGGAAGATGAAATGGTCATCTCATCATTGAGTGTAATAGGTGAAATGTATCTTCTACTTCACAATCTAAAATGTGTAGTCATGTGAGTCGTTGAGACTGTTGGTTTCTGAATGCTAATTGTCTTTCTTGTCTCGTATGATCCGAATTGACTTTGACTGTTGGACTTCCCAAATAGTCTGCTAGAGGACCCAAATTACCTACTAAAAGCCTCATATAAATGTTTAATAATCCATTTTTGGGATATATTGTCTTACATTTTTTGAATTTGATTAACCATTTCTTTATATTTTGAACGAGAGGTTATGTAATTTTTTTTTCGATGTAACTAAGAAACATGAGTAAAATCTAAAAAAAGGAGAATTAAACCATATAAAGTGGTAACATGATATTTTATAGTTTTTATGTAGAGTTAATTACATAGATAATCCTTAGGGTTTTTTAGAAATATTACCTTTGAGTACTAAGGTTTTTAACATGTTGAGGTTCTATTGTTTGACTTTTGTAACATGTTAGGGTATTAGGGCTAAACCCAGTTAGTTTTTAACATAGATTAAGGTATATTTTTAATCTATATGTAATAAACTATATTTATATATCGAGATCATATGTGTAAATTACTAGAACTTTCTCTTCCTCTCTCTAGGTCTCAACCATCTCTTCTACATCCCGACCCTTGTAAACAAATCCAATTATGACAACAAAAGATTACTTGCCCATGCAGCAAATTGAAATGAGTCATGTAACTTTTGTAGGAAACCTCAACCTCAAATTGAACGCAGCAAGAGCTACTTAGTTTTTTTTTTTTTTTTTTTTTGAAAAAAAAAATTAACAGACATAGCTGGATAAGAGAGTGGAGAAGCGTAAACACCAATGATACAATGATGGTAATTTGTGTTTGTGTGAAGAATTGAAGATTGGTTAATGGAAGGGAGATGAGGTTTGGAGATAAAGAAAGTTCAAGTAATTTACACAACTATAACTGAATATATAGTTTATTACATATGGATTGACAAAAATACCCTTAATCTTTGTTAAAAACTAACTGGGTTTAGCCCTAATACCCTAACCTGTTATAAAAATGAAACCATGGAACCTGAACTTGTTAAAAAAACCCTAGCTCAAAGGTATTATTTCTAATAAACTACACGAACTATTTGTGTTATTAACTTTATTATGCATGTTGTTGTCGTGTATTAAGTTGTTTCGTCAAAACAATGATGATTGAAACCACATGGACTATTTGTGTTATTAACTTTATTATGCATGTTGTTGTCGCGTATTAAGTTGTTTCGTCAAAAAAAATGATGATTGAAACCAAATGGACTATTTGTGTTATTAACCTTATTATGCATGTTGTCACGTATTAAGTTGTTTCGTCATAAAAATGATGATTGATAATGATATGCGACTGGAAAACTGATGCACGATTATTATGATAACACGTACCAAATGCATTTATGTTCTTATTGGCACCATTAGCCTATGTGTAGTGGTCAAGCCCCATAACTCTCACAGATGTGGGGTTATACGACATATGGCAAGTGTGTAAGAAGGGGGGTTATGTGGGTTATATAACTTGAGTGTGTAGTGGGGTTATTGTAACACCCCGAAAACGGGATTGGTAATTAAACCACGTTAATAATAATGAACAGGTAAAATACCGTTAGTGGTAAAATTAACCCGGTGAATATTAGGATTTAAACAAATAATCCTAATGTTGATTAAAAGGGGAATAAATACTTTGAGAAAAACAAAGTTTATAAGTAGCCCGAGGTAACGGGACTTAAAATAAAATAGGTTATAACTCCCCAAACCCATTAAGTTAACTAGGAAAAAATTAACCTAGTTAGTAATGTGTAATTAAGTGATAAACTATGAGTTATAGCTTCGTTTGATCAAAATAAAACATGAGGGACTAATATGGCCAAGTGGGCAAACTTGTTATATTAAAAATAAAAGATAAAACACAACACCCACACACACACTAAGTGTGTGTGTGTCTGCGTGATCGACCAGGAGCAGGAACAAGGGTGCAAACCCTGGTTCAACAAAATCTTCAAATTGAAGGGCCAATCGAAGATCAAATTCGGGTTTGAATATTTATTAACGATCACCTAGTCATGGGGATCACAAGGTATGTCAAATCTTGCAATTCGGTGATATCTTGAATTTTATGATGAACACTCATAATCGAAATTAGGGAATGAATGTTGAATGTATGAGTAATATTGTGTTGAATTCATGTGTAGAAACAAACCCTAGTTGAAAACTTGATAAATTAGTGTTAAAAACTAGGGATTTGATGATTACCCATATGTGTGCTAAGTGGGTTTTTATATCAATGTGATGAACATATGATTATGTATGCTAAATTGTGAAAAATTGATGTTATGATGCAAGATTTGATATTGTTCATGAGTGCTAGACATAAGGGTTTGATTTAATGACTGAAACTTGGTTAAAAAGATTAGCCATGAACTAGATAGAAGAAGTATAGAAATCATGCCCGCAAGATGTTTGTTAAAATGCCTAAACGAATGTTGATATGTTGAAATTATAAAAGAAACACGTAATTGGCGAATTTGACTAATTACGTGTTATATGAAATAGTACGGGTTCTAAATATGATGTTGATTTAAACTTAATTGTGTATATGATATGATCAAAGGTAGTTGACTTTTGAAAATCAAACTAACCAATGATGAAGTCGAATAGTAGTTTCGTCATAAAATCCGTAAGATGGAATAGTCGTAAGTAAGGATGACTAATCTAACCGTCTTACGAATTATGATGATAGTTTGACGCTTGACAAGCTAGGTGGAGGCTTGGGAAAGAAGCGGGTCAAACAGATCAAGTACGCGAAAAAAAGTGCATAATCGGATACAAGGTAAGTAAAGCTTACACCCTATTTGTAAGATATGTATTTATTTATAGGTTATAAATACGACTATGGTTATATTCGAAATATGGTTCCGATACGAAATGATACGGGTCGGAACATATCAAAAGATGAAAAACCATGTTTAATGGTAAAAAGGGGCAAAATGATAATTTGGTCATGAAATGACATAAATAAAAATGAGTTTTCGAACGGCTACTTTATAAGTAAGCCTAAACGAATAAAAAGGGAAAACGGTGATCTAGTCACGTATAAATAGATAAAAGTTGAAGTTTAAACCGACACCAAGTAGCATAAGTCATGTTGGGTTAAACGCGTAAGAAAAGGGTTTAAAAGACATAGCTAAAGGGTGAGAAATCAGAAATGAGTTACTTAATGAAATGGTAAATAAATACCTTTCTAATATAAGCACAAAACGTTTGGTCATTTAGACCAAACGGGTCAAATGGTAATGTGGATACCATTTGAAAAATAACGACGAATAAGTGCTTGTCGAGTCTTATGCTCACAGGATAAAACGGCTTATTAATTAGCGATGCTATGAATTAGCAAATTATTGAATCAAGGTGTTAAAACGGGTCAATATGTTGACCCGATACAGGTACGCATAAATAAGATTATAGTTAAACGTGCGATTTTGGTCAAATATTTAGTGAAAGTCCTTCGTCGTAAAATGAGGGACTAAAGTTGACCAAAACGCCTTGATGAGTAAATCGGATAAAAGACTCTTATGGGTTGTTTAGGAACTTCTATTATGATCATGTAATCCTTAGATAAGTATAAAAGTTACAAGCAAAAACTTTCGTGGGTCAAATGCCTATAAATGGGTCTTTTCCGTAAAACGACTAACCGAAGAGTAAAATTCGGAATAATTGGTCAATTATACTAAATCCACCACGAAAATAGTTGTGGTAGAATGTAATTAGATAATTTAAATGTGGGAAAGTGATGTGTGAAAAGAACGAGTGAAATCTAAACTTAAGGGTTTAAATTCTCTAAACGGGTCAAAACGAATTACGCGCATAATTTGGGTATTGGTCGCGTAATTTCACAAAAGTTATGAATCCGAGATAAAGATTTTGAGTTAAATACATTGGTGTATGAATTATGATTAACGAGAAACACGTTTGTGATTTTTAAAAATGAACGAGTCAAATGTGTTGAAATTAAATATAAAACTGAGGTTTTAAAATCTAGAAAATTGTTTATTCATGTAACAACCCTCGAGAAACACCCCTAAACGCTCCCAGATACACCCCGTGTGTGTGAAACGGACCCGAATAACATTAATTTTAATAAGAATCAAATAAAACCCGAAAACCCGTCGCTCGCGGGCCGCGAAGGAATCAACAAGGATTGTCGCGGGCCACGACAGCCTGTTACTTGCGGATCACCTGTGCTGCCACGTGTCCCTACATGTGTCAACCCTATACGCTGACTCAGCAACCCTATCGCTGCCTTTAGGGCTCTCGCGGGCCGCGAGAGATAAAGAAAAGGCCGTCGCGGGGCGCGACCCGCCTACGATCAGCCTATAAATTGGACGTTTAGCTGCTATTCATTCTCGTTCGCTTTCTCATTTCTCTCTCAACATTCTTGTAACAACCCGACTTTCCGTGTTCTTACTTAGATCTGTCATTTATTGCTTAATTGCCTTGTACTCTCGAGATTCCGATTATGACTAAAGGGTTTTCGCTACATTTTAAACTATGTTTTACAACGCATTCACAATGCTTAATCGAAACTCAATTATCGCATTTTACGCAGTTTACAACGCATACTATTTAACACATTTTATCGCATATTACATCGCATGTAAGACTAAACGCTATCACAACGCTATCGCATCGCAACTCGAAACACAGATTTACTTTTATGCATTTTATGTGTTATGTGTTATTGTGTGATTACTTGTTTAATGTTATGTGGTTATCTCCTCGCAACTCGCTAAAACACAACGCAATGCTTAACGCACGAAACAAAAGTCGAAAAACCAACTCGCACCAGTCGTCTGACCGAATGACCATCGATCGAATGGACATCCATCTGGATGACCATCCGATCGAATGGCCATCGGATCGGATGGCTATCCGATCGACTGGACATCTGACACCTCACTCCCACCGCCTTATTTCTCTCTCACCCTATAAATACCTGTCGGTCACATCACTGTTCACTGATGTGACAGCTCTATCCGACCCAGACGCTCCCAAGTCTCTTTCAAGCACTTTTCTCTCGATTCAAGGCTATTCCGTAAGTATTTCACCCTAAATCTTGTACAATTGTAACACCTCGCAAAATCATGTCCAGTACAGTGGTGACACGTGTCATAAACCCTGATCATGTAAACAGATAACTTAAAGGGACCAAAGTTGTCAAACAGTGTAAAGATATATGTGGAAGGACTAAAAGCGTCAACATGCCAAACTTGTGCCTCTGATTGACCTTGCACGATGTTCGTATTCTTTGTTGAGTATATATCTGACGCAAGAAGCCGTTTGTGCTTCAAATTTAGAATTTACAAAGCACATGGGATAAACGCGTCAACATGTTAAAAGTTACCTATGAGTGACCTTTTAACGACCCCGAAGCATTGTAAAATTTTATTATATTCTCACGGATTTCGAATATTGATTTCTTGGAGTTTCAATGCATATAAATGAATTAAGTGTAAATTCTAAGAAATAAGGATCAAATACGTCAACGTTTGCAATTAAAGACCTTTCGGGTGATCTCAAAACTAATCGGGAGCTTAACGATGTTTGTTTTATGAACCAAGGCACTTAATAGTTATCTATGGGGGTCAAAAGTGCAATAAACGAAGGTTATTTAAACTTAAAAAGGACCAGGGACTGAAAATGCAAGTTTTACAAACTTTTTACCGGAATAAGAGGTCCTCGCGGGGCGCGTAGACCTTCTCTGAAGTCTACGCGGGCCGCGACTGAGTCACCAGCGACAGAACACTGGACAGCTGCATGTAGCAACTCCTCCACCGCCTTTGCATGCAGGTTTTCAATACCAGGGACTGTGCAAATGGTTTTTATTGCCATAGGGACACTTGGTATCATCTGGTTACTCCTAATTACAGCTGGATTGATCTTGGGGACCTTCAAATTCCTATAAATAGGACCAAGTTTTGCACATTGTTCTTGCACACTTTAATTTTCACTCTCAAACATTTCTCTGGAGCATCCTGGTCATCTAGGAAGCTTTCTCAAGTTTAATCTTCGTGCTAAGGACCTTTGTAAGTGTTCTTAGCTTCTATTGTTAAGTTTTTATTAGCTTAATGACCGAAAGTCAAAGATATCGTAATTATACTTTGACTATGTGATTAATCACTAACGGTCCAGCCATTATTCGAATTGAAAGTGGCTATGTGTTGGTAATTAAGTAGGTGATAAACCCTTAAAAGGACACCTCCTAATTATCACGTTATCTCAGTCAAATGTCGGGTCAATGCAACTAGTCAAAAAGTCAAAACAGTCAATTTTTCAAAATATAATTAAAACTGATAATGTAGAAGTTATGAAACATGTTTTGGCACTTAAATAACTTGGTAAATATTATAAGAATATGTTTAGACATATTCAACCCGACAATTCTGAGTTTAGGCTCGGTTCGCAACCGAAAGTCGCAAAAGTAGACTTTTGCTTTGACTTTCAGTTCTGACCCGAATTAGCTTAGTTTTGTGACAACCGGCACAAAACCGGTAATTTTCGTACAGTTTTAATTATTATTAAATATCTGCAATTATGTGCTTAAATGTTAACATTGTCTGATTTCATGCTATACATGTGAATTCGTGCACGTTTTATACTTCAAATATTGCTTTATGCATTACTTTAGCGTTGCGTCAAAAAGATTAGTAAACTCACCGGTAAGACACGCTGTGTTAGCAATTCTGCAGAAAGAAGTCAGATAATAGAATTAGGGCCTAGGAATAGGTCCAACATCTAAAATACATTAAAACCCAAGTGTGGATACAAGGGTTAACATATAAACTTTCCGGAAGCTAAACTATGCACTAAAAAGCACCCGAAACTCACTTTAAATGCAGAATTCTGCATAAATCAGCACAATTCAGCTATAATAAGCTTTTAAACACATTAATATCATGCAAAATTTATGTTTTATTGCCACAAAAGGTGCTTCATACCTAGTGAAACTGCGCAATTCAGCACTTTAACGAACCGTAACGAACCAAACAACCGGACAATAACCGGGACATCAAAATTTGACTAGAAGTAATGTTTTTATGATATTAAACTAGTATGGATGCTAGAACACCTTAAAAATCATAAAAACACCTAAACACACTAAAACCAACTTAAACCCCCTCGTTTGCACTTTAAACCCCTAACTTCCCAAATTTTACACTTTACCCCCCCCCCCCTTTTTCACCATGGCCGGCCCCTAAGGGCCTCACATACTCTTGATTATTTTATTTAACTTTGTTCCCTAGTTTGTGTGCAAGAAATCCCATAAAAGATTATATGTTGGAACTTTTTTTTATAAAGACCATTAGAATCTCACATTGTCCATCATTCCTCAAAACATTCATCTTCTTCCTTTCTCCCTTCCTTGGTCTCGGCTCACATACACCACACTACCCTCACCATTTTCAAGCCCCAAACAACCATTCCAAGGCCACTAGAAGGTGTATGGAGATCATCTAAGAAGGCTTGAAGTGCTAGAAGTGGAAGGACCTCACTTTAGAGCTTTTAACCACTTGATTTCTTCCTTGTTCATCTTCTTCATTCTTGTGCCACTTCCCTAGCCATTAGAGCTAGTAGTAAGCTTTTTTATCACTAAAATAAGTCATGTTTATATTGTGTACAAGTTTCACCATCTAAACAACTTAACTTCTAATGATAAAAATGAAAAGATCTAACATATTCATGAAGAAAATAAGTGATTACATGAAATTTTAGTGTATGTAATGAAGTTGTTGGTGTTATATCTTGTGTTTATGTTTAGATCAAGTATGTTAAAGCTTGGATCTAACAAGTTTAAGCATGGATCTTGAAAGATCCATGGTTAAACTTGAAGATGAACATATGAAGCATTATGTGAACATGAAAAATGGTTTTTTGCACATAAACTTGTAATCTTGAAGTAATAAAGTGTGTGTTAAACTAATTTTTGAAACTAAGATCTATGAAAAGTTTGTTAAAAGTTTAACACAAAGCTTGTTTATGAAAGATCTAAAGATATTAAGCATGGATCTTGAAAGATCCATGGTTAAACATGATGTTAAAAATAATGATCTTTCTAATGAACATAAAAGTGGTCTTAGAACATGATTTACAAAGTTTTGAAACCATAAAACTCTTGGATGATTGAGTTAGTGGATTAAAGTTTCACATAAGTTTGTTTAAAATACTCAAGAACACTGATTTTTAGAAAGATCATAATATGTTAAGTGTAGATCTAAAAGACTACACATTTTTAACAAGAATCAAGTTCACCATGATGTTTCATATGGAAAAATTAGTGTGTGTTGTTGATGATTATTGTTGAAAATTGTTTTTGGTGTTGAAAAGAAAATAAACACATGTTTTGAAAACATGGGAAACCTCCATTTTTAGGGGAAACTATGTCAAAATTTTTATAAAATTTTGACACTTAGAAAAATATAAGTTTTGGTGAAACTTATTCCCTAAAAATTCACCTAAAAATATTTACCAAGGTTTCCCTAATTTTTGGTGTAAGATTTCAAGTGAAGAAATGGTGATTTCTTCAAGTTAAAATTTATATTAAGTATGTATATTTTTTTAGGGAAAATATATATATCTAGTGATCACCAAATTTTGTGCTAAGTGTATATTATGTGTATTATAAGTAGTAGTGTATTAGGAACTTGAAAATACACTAAATACTCCCAAGGAGTATGAATACAAAAATACACATACAAATACATGAGAATACATAAGTATACAAGTATACAAAAATTTCTCACAAGAAATACATGGACAAATACAAGAAAATATATTTATGAAAATATATTCCTTAACATATGATTGAACTTGGACAAGTTATTGACTTAAATATATATTTTTGGACAAAAATATATAACATATACCAAGTATTGGAATTTATACAAAAATCAGGTGGATAACAAGAATAACCATATATATATTTTATAGCATGACAAAATATATATATTTCATACAAGTCTTAAAAATATATTATTTTTAAGAAATATAATTCCAGAAAGTAATAAAAATTAAAGTATTGATTTTTGGTGAAAAATAAAAAAATACACAAGTATTTACATAAAATACAAGTATACTTTCCTAAGAATACTTGTACAAAAATAATATTGAGAATATTACTTCACAAAATACTTATATTTATTTTTAGAAAATAATATAAGTAACATACATGAAAAGTTAAAAATATAAATTATTTTTAACACTTATTACCTTGAGAAAGACTTTATAAATGAATATATATTTGAGAAGGAAAAAATATATATTTACAAATAAACAATATATACTCCACAGGCAAGACCCGACGAACAAGGGCACGACCCTCACAAAGATTGAACGTACAAAGAACATATACATCAACAAAAGATGGTGACTTGTACTTGTGTGATACAAGTCTAGTGACTAACATTAATAGAACACGTATAGGTCACGACGCTACAAAACCAACCGGTGAAGTTTACGGCGCCGGATACGCAAAGTTGTGAGTTCATGTCCCCACTTTTAAACTTTTACTTGTTCTCTAAACTTGGGGAAAATACATGTGTTATGGTATGTTGAATGCAAAAATAAGGAATGATACTTTAGATCATGTCACGAATAGGGTGTCATAAGCACCATTAATCAATTACATACCAAGACCGCGGAACAAAAGGTTAGATCTAATGGATTTCAGGCAACCACACTCTTGGCCACACTTTTACCAAGCAGTGCTTTTGTGTCTCTAGTCATGAATCGACAAGTAAAAATGCCTATGGTTTGGATGCTTCCTATGTCGTGTCACATGTTAATGGCCTTGCAAACCATTAGCGATCTCGATTTCCTTACATGTACAGAAGTACTCCTTTCAGTATAATTACATACCATGTTTTCTACAACGAATGCTTAAATGTTTACACAAACTGCGTGAATTCACACCAACAATATGTTGACGATTTTCCAAAACTCACGTGTATTTCAGGAAAAAGTTGGATCTTGGGCTCTGGTGTTATTTTCAAGACGTAAATTTCAAGTTTAGATGTCATCCACTTTTGTTTTGTATGTTGAAACTTAAATGACTTGTGTTAGTAACATTTCAATCTTATGAACGGATGAACATCTTTTTTTAATCATATAGTTGTTTATTATAATTGAATGCAATGATATTGAGCAAGTCACACATCATAGTC
>JARYGA010050054.1:0-37814 GCA_030545235.1 Helianthus tuberosus
AATTCCAGACTGCTATCCCAGCTTGTTGAAAGGGGGAGTCTGTAGACGTAAAAGTCAGGTTCCTGATCTTGTTGCTACGGAGAGCCAGGAGATGGTCCTGAATCTATGAAAGCTGCTAATGCTGAGAAGATAGAGAGTGCTATATCAGATTACGATCCCGGAACAACGTAAGGGGGTGTCTGTTAGCAATAGGATGATTGAAGAGAGAGTGTGAAGACTGATTAAGACTGAAGTTTTGACATACTAAAGTCTCGTACTGAAGACTCCGTCAACATCCAAGGGGGAGACTGTTAGTGCATATGTCTGTTGACTTCGTCTTATATCAAATCTCGGTTTCGTTGTGGTTCTGATCAAGAATGATGTCATCATTCTCATTGATGACATCATATATATGACATCACAATACTACATCATCACACGAAATTGGACACGAAATATGAGGTTATAATTGTTTATTATAATTTTTGTTTTAAAAGTAAACATTTGAGTTCGCTTGAACGGTCACGTGTATACTTCAAGCGAAACCTAAAGCCTATAAATAGGCAGTTGGTATTTCTCATTTGTAACAGTCCCATTGTTCTGGTACCGAACTGCTGCTGGATTTTCAAGTCAATATATGAATGAGAAACAGTGTTTAAAGTGATATTCTGTCTATTTCTACTCCATTCTCTTTGATTCAAACTGTTTGTGTGATTTCGCCTCATAAACAGTGGTATTTTGACTTGGATTGACTCAATCGCTCGTCAATATCGATCCTACATTAAAGAGATCACGAACCCTCACGAGTCAAAACCTCATCCGAGAACCAGAAAAATAGATCTGTTCTTTCAACAATGCCGACATCGCCACTTTGAAGGATTCCGGTGCCTTTCCTGCCGGAGTGCTCATTCGCCCTTTCGATCGAGAAGTCCGATCAGACGCGGCATCAGACTAGTGGGTCTGCTTTTTCGCCTATCCCTTTTCCTTGGGACTCTGGTATCCATTTCCACCTTTCATCTCTCGTTTCTTCGAACTTACCGACCTCAGTTATGCTCAAACTATGCCAATGGTGTGGTGAGTTTTAATGGTGCTAAACCAAATTAAATCTCGTCATTTCCCCGACCTATGCATCGAAGACCTTCCCATAGCATATCGACTGAGATCCCATGGCAACAACCGCTTTCTTTTGTTCTCCACTTCCAAGAACCCCCTAATTCTCAAGGCCACTAAGAATGAAGATCAGTGGCAAAGAAAGTTCCTTTTCGTTAAAATGGACTCTATTGACAAAGGTTTTGACCTGCCAGTTAGATGGTTAACCAAGGTTAGGATTTAGGGTTTTAGGAATATCCCCAAATATATCCTTAACTGATATCCTGATATTTTGTGCAGCGAATTTCAGAGACCTAGCACCCCCAAGCGCAGAATCGGAGCCCAGGATCAAAGAGATTTATCGACTTCCTGCCAGTGAAAGAACCTTCTCCCTGTTTCTCGCAAGCTCAAGTCAAAAATCAAGTTCAGAGTTGTCTGGTAAGTATACGATTAGATTGATTATAGAGTACTAGTGTTCAGAATTAAACATTTCTCCCTTTTTATAATGCCGGTCATCAACCTCGAAGGCTTCCAACTTGACGAGCTGGACAGTTATTCCAGCCTCGCACCTGTCAAGCAAGAATCCAATCCAAAGCCAGCTGATACTCCAAAGCCTACCAGTTCGAAGACTGCTACCGTTCCCAAAGCTCCCCCAGTATCCAGGACCCGGGCCTCCAGCTCCCGGAAGAGGAAGGAAGTAGAGCATCCTGCTACACCCCACGTATTCCCATTTGAGAACCATGGGTTTATGGAATCCAGCAAATTCATGACCGGCTTCCTCAACCAGGTTAGTACCCTTGACCTATATCCTGCACCATATGCTGGTTATAAAAGTTAATTAAAGTCAATACCTGTTTCCTTATTTTGAAGAGTCTCAAACGCCTGGTATTCCTCTACGAGGACGCATGTGGCCTGAACACCATGTTAGAGAGCAAGCTGAAGAAGGCCGAAGCCACCATTTCAAATCAAGCAGCAATTGCCACCGCCAAATCGGAACATTACGAAGCTAAGTACAAGGCAATGACCTAAGAGCACCAGTCTGCCATCCAGAAGATCACCCAGGAGGCCCAAGCTAAGTCCGATGCTGCCCAAGTTCAACACGAGCATGATATGGCTTCGTACCGGGAGAGTCTCAAGAATTCAGTTGTCATCTCCCTCCTCCAGGCCAGGCTGAAAATGGCTTATGAGGCTATGGCTTTGGGCATTGAATGCCCTTCATGGAATATCAAGGCTTGGGAGATGAAGCTGAAAGATCTTGGTGGTAATCCTGTGGAGCCCCCTGTGAAGCCCACAACGGAGGAGCCTGCTGAGGTGGCCAAGAAGGTGGATGGTGCTGACGTTCCAAAGGATGCTGATGGTGATGCTGGTGGTGATGCTAGAGGGAATGCTGGGAAGGATGCTGCTGACAAGGTCATGATAGAAGGAGGAGCTGCCCCTTAGAGGCAGCGAAGTGGGCGATGATGGATATATGTGCCAAGGCCGGAGCCCACTTTTTTAAATTTGATGATTGTGGTCTGTTAAACAATTTACTTTTTCTGTCTAAAACACTATGATGATTAAAGGTGGATGGATCCTGGGTTTCAGGATGAAGCCCTTGGTCATCAATTAGTATAATCTGTTTTGAACAATACAGTGGTTGGAGGTGGATGGGTCTCAGTTTGAGATGAAACCTTCAACCGTTGTGTAAATATGGTAAGAAACTAATAGTGCTTTTGGTTGATGGGCCTCGGTTTGAGGTGAAACCAAAAGCACAAATTTTTGACATGATAATAACATAACCTCCTTTTGACTTATTTGCTGTTGCCTTTCAATTCTTTGTTATGCATTGCTTAGTTTAAATTTCAACTCTCCAAAATTAGTGCCATTAATTTTTTAAAATCTCCTGATCAGTATATCCAGTGATATCCTACAAAGACTTTCGTCTAACAGGGTTTTTCAAACAATTCAGATAAAGTTTTTAAAGAAAAAAAGGACAGTTTATTTTACAAAGTTCGTTTTGATAACACTTGTTTGACCAGAGTATTAGTTTCTAACCCAAGTATTATATCCCAAACATTCCAACCAAATATCCTGAAACATATTCCGAAAACACATTTTGAGAATATATCCTAAGTATATACCTCAATCAGGATATTTAAGCCTTTTCCAAACATAGTTTCAAAAGTTCAAATGACTTATATAAGGTTTGCAAAGGAAATATCATACCAGGAATAGAGCGAAACCCTGTTTTCAAGCTTCAGTCTTCTTGCAATTTTTTCCACTAAGATGTCCCCGGTCCGAGATACTTAGTACACTAGGTCCAAGTTTGATCCTTTGAGCTCTACACAATGGCCTCAGAAGGAATGTCCCCTGTGTATAATGTCTTTGAACACTTAGAAATTTTTTTGAATATCAGTTCCAACTGTTTCAACAGTTCTTGTGTTACAGGGGGTAAACCCCAAAAATGTACTGGAGATAAATCCTTAGTATTGTAGGATCGTTTTATGACCCAAACGAGTCGATCAGAAGAGTTTTTCTCAATACGAGTGGCGGAAACAAACGTATGAAGTTCAATTCAGCTAGAATATCACTTTAAACTGTCAATATATTGATTTGACAATGATTTACAGCGAGTAGACACTTCGGCTCTTCAACCGGAATTTCAGAACTCAATGAAACGAAATCAGGACACTCATATATATAGGGGAGGTAATTCCGCTTGAACTGGCTCAAGCGAAATCACATTCAAACGGAATTACTAATTTTGTTTGAACATGACATGTGTGATTTCAAACGAAATTACAATTTCTAATTCCGTTTGAAATTGCCTCTCACCCTATATTTGACATTTTTCTCGTATAACGAGCCCTGATATATTTACAAACATACAAGACTCGATATAAGACGAAGTCGACAGACGCATGCACCAACAGACTCCCCCTCGAATGTTGACGAGTCTTCAGTGTCGAGTCTTCACATCTTCAGTATTTATCAGTCCTCTCGACCTCTCTTCCAAAGTATCTAACAATGTAAGTATTCTCCAACTCTCTCTTTTCTTTATCACAGCACCAACAAATATCCTCCCTCGGATGTCTTCAGACTCCCCCTTTCGATAAGCTGGGATTGCAGTCTGGCTTTCACAGGTTCAAGATCGTCACCTGGCTCACATCTTGCTCAGGTATCGAAACCTGGCTAACCTGCACATTCTTAACCCAGAAATAAATTTCTCAAATTTAAAATTTTGACAAATATATTCTCTGCTTACCACTTGAATACACAAATACACAACAAATGATTTTACAATGTTAATCTCTGATGAACCACTTGAAGAAATATTAATTTTCTTTTCAAACACACTCTCCCAACCCAATTGTTCATCGTGTTTAACAATCGGAATTTTGAAAATCAGCTCATCAACATCAGTTGTCGAAAATCTTTTTGCATTTTTCAAAAATTTATGCTAAAACACTTCGAAAATCTTTTTGGATTTTTGAATTTAAAAGAAACACAGTAACGAACTATATACAAACAATATTTTTGTGAGTTTGTGTAAGAGGATCATATATGTTTATAAGACAAATCACCAACACCGTTAAGTTTTAAACATTTTAAGTTCTAAACAATTCACTTAGATTGTCAGTATACTGATCCACTTAAATTCTTACACAAAGTTCAACTGCTTCGAGATATGGAATTAGTGTTTTAAGTACTTAAACTTTTTCATGTGTCCCACCTCAGAATATACTCCCGTATCTAGATCCCAATATTCAGTCTTACAGGTGAGTATACCTAGATGATATCTGTAAGGGGTTAAATGCGAGGACCGTGAGAGCTCATGTCAGAACTTCCGTTCAGCAGAGAGATGACGGCTTCGACTTTTGGTGGGTTCCCTTTAGAGAATCTTTTCTTCAACAGCACATGATTAGCATTTTGCAATGTTTCATCATTTTTTATGCTGAGGGTGGGCTATATTTCAAGCAAGCTTAAAGTATTCTCCGAGGACTAGGCCATTGCTTCCGCAAAATCAGAAGTCCCAGGATAATACCCCAAATATCACTAAGCATAAAGACCTAGTATCTTAGAAAGAGAGGTCCTTCAAACAAGATTTCGGGGGTTACCCATATATCCGAGAGATGTTCCCCACGAATTAAGTAAGTTTGAAATTTAGGTTTATATCTCGTCACAATCTACTAAATGTGTAAAAGCCTACTGGCACATCATCAGTGAGACCGTTTATCACATTTTGACTTTCCAATTCTTTAGCATGCTGTGATCATCCACTGATGTACTATCATTTCCTCTTTTTACAACAAAACTCATTTTTGATTTTATCATGTTTTTGACTTTTTCAAATTTTCTAATGTTTTTGGATTTTCTGAAAATTCTTACTCCCCCTAAAATTCAAAATCATTTAAAGGAAATTTGAAAACAAACTGTACAAGGTAAAATGACAACTGATATCAAATCACTTCAATTCGCCATCCACTTGGCATAAACAATCAGAACTCCCCCTGACAACAAACTATTTTCCCATTAGGATTTCAAAACACTTAAGTTTGTTTTAATCAAATGGTTTTTCCGAAAAATAAGTTTTGTTGAATTCATAAAACCACTTGTAGGTTAGGGGATCTCATCACATTGTTCTTCTTTAACCACTTGAAAAAATTTAACATTTTCCGATTTAAACATCAAATATCACTTGTAGAAAATCAAGTACAACTTAATGTCCCTGATTTACCACTTGTAACACGAAATCACTTTCGTGAATTTCTCAAGAAAGATGCCGATTCCTGCTCCACGATTACCAACTTGGGAGCTCCGGCAAGTCCGGATTTTTACTCATCATAATAGGTTCCATCCCAGTCACAAACCTGGGACGACCCATTGTTACCTGGTTTCTTTGTTTTCTTTTCATAAAATTATTTAACTCCCTTTACATTCCCATCAACCATTTTTCCAAAAATGTGTTTCACTTTGTTTGATTGATTCCTGAACAACTGCTCCTTCATTTACTCTTGCTTCTTCGCAAGGAATTCTTTGTTTGATTGATTCCTGAACAACTGCTCCTTTTCTTCTTCAGATGATATTCCTGAAACAAACACAGTTTTTGGTTTATAAGTTTTTTTCATTCTTATGGTTTTTCGGTGGAATAAATCCTAATCCTTTTCTTTTGAAATTACCGTTATGGTTTGGTTTCTTTTGAAAACTAGAACCAGAACTATAACCCTTTTTCTTGTTTTCTCTTTGTTGTACTCTTGAGGTGTAAGGTTTAGGTCTTTCAGAAAAATTTACATTTTTTATTTCAGAAATATTAATTTCTGTTAGTTTGAAAACTTTTTTTATCATTTTAGTTTTAACACCTCTTATTGGAAATTCTTCATCAGAATATAACTTGTCAGAATCATTCAAAGTATATGCTACTTTGACTGTTTCATCATTCAAATTAGATTTTGATAACAAAAACTCTTTATTGTAAACCGGTTTGTCCTTTTTAACTGTTGACTCTGACTTGTCAGACTTTGACTCTGAGTTTAACTCTGATTTTGACTCCTCGGTTTCATCGTTATCCAACACCTGATCGACCACTTTCTTTATTAATTCGGACTCATGATCAGTGTCAGATGATGTAAAAGTAACATCAATATTGTCTGGCAAATTTTCTGAAAACTCGGACTCCCACTGTAAATTGGTTGCCTTTTTTACTCTTTCTGAATTTGAATTTCTTGGAGAATATCCATTTTCAAGTGGGGGTGGACACTTTGTATAACTGGCACTTTGTTTCTTACCAGAATTATTCACTTCAGTATCCTTCTTCTTTTCAGAAGTTTTTCCTCCGGATTCTTCTTCTTCAAATGCCTTCATGCCTTCAATAGTTGGATAAACCCTGTCTATAACATAAGAAGTACATGAGTAACTTTTTAACAACCTATTAACTCTTTCTGTTTCAATTCTCTGGGTTTCCAGTTTTTGTTCCAACACAGCACATTTTTCAATGTAACTGTTAACACTTTTCTGCTTTGTCATGAAAGATCCTTGAAGTGTCTTCATTGTTGTTGCTTGTTCACTGCTTGACAAATTATACTGATTCATTGCTTTGTTGAGAACATCATATGATTCTTTCAATTTGTTCATGTTGTGAATCAATGTACTATTTTGCTTCTTTACTGCTTCACAATTTTCACATATCACCGGAATCTTCTGTGCATCGGCTTCTGCTTCAATTTTAAAAACTGGAATACCTTTGACAGTTTTCCTTATTACTGGAACTTCTTCATCATCACTGCTAACGGGTTTTTTAACTTTCTTGTTTTTCTTTTTAGCTTTTTCATCATCACTGTCAATCTTCTCTATCATTCTTAAGTCCTTTTCCAATCTTCTAGCATAATAATCATCATCATTATCACCGTCTTCATCAACTCGAGCAACAAAAGCTTTGTGATTTGAAGTTTTGTTTGGATCATAATCATCCCAACTGAAATTTGCCCAGCTAAACCCTTCTGGTAAGTTTTCATCATCTTGATTTATCAGACATGCTTTACTATCAGCTGAAACATATTTGTCCCAACTGAAATCTTTCGATGACTTCTTATCTTCTTGATTCACCATACATGCTCTCTTTGATGACTCTTCAATTGTTTTCCTGGCATGTGCAGTTTGTGGTTCTTGATGTTGTTGTTGAGCAACTTGATGATAAATTTCTTTTCTATAGTTGTCATTGTTGTTGAAAGGATTTTGAGCTCCATTTGCTTCGCAATTCGTGCATTCTCTCTTGAAGTGTCCTTTTTCCCTGCAACGAAAACAAGTAACTTTAGATTTATCAAATCCTAAAGTAGAAACATTTGCATCACGGAAATCATCTCTTCCCGTAATTTGTTTGAATTTCTCAGCTCGTCTCAACACACTCGCCAAACACCATTTTATATCCATCAATTCCATCTCCTCAGCATCAATCTGATCATAATCCTCTTTTGTCAACATTGGATTCCCGATCTTTCCTGCTACAAGACTTCCATATGATTCCAGCACATTTCCCAACAAAGACATATGACTTTTTGCAACCTCTTCCGAACAAATTTCATCATTCTCAAGATTCAACACAATGTTGCATTGAAGCTTCTTTCCATTCTTGGTTGTAGAAAAATTTGGATCAAATGATGGATATGAAGAAAAACTCGTTTTGCTGTTTGATCCTTTAGATGTTCCTCCAGATAAGCTTTTAGCATTGAATGCAGTTTCAACTTTTGGTGACATGTTGGTCTTGTGACTGATACCTCCTTTGTAATAAAGACCGATATCTTGTTCACCATCAAAATCTTTCATTCTTGAAATCTTTCTCTGTTCCATTTCTTGAGCTTCAAGTTTTTCAATGAACTTGTTCAGTGTCAAATTGCTAAAATCTTTCTTATTTCTCAACATCATCAAATATGTGCTCCAAGTTTCATGTGGCAATGCATCAGCCAACTTTTCTACCAACTCTTCATTATCTTTATTGATGCTCACTCTCTTCATTTGAACTAACAGATTGCAGTATCTTTCAATAATCTGCTTGGTGCTCTTAGTTCTCAAACCACGAAATAGATCGAATTCTTTCTTCAAAAGAGATTTCTTGTTCTTGATCATTTCTTTACTTCCAACAAACTTTGATTTTAAAGCTCTCCAAATTGAATATGCACTTCCAGTATGTTGCAGTAAAACCAAGATATCTTCCTTCATAGCTTGATGCAATAGACTAATCATCATCTTTTCATTTTTTGTATTTCTTTCTATCATCAACACTTAAATATTTAATAGCAATTTCCTCTTCCTCATCATTCAATGGTCTAACATATTTTGTCTCAACACATTCCCAAGCATCTAATTAATTTGCTTGAACCCAGTTTTCGAAACGTTCCTCCCATCCTTTATACTCCTCTATATTCATGAGCTTAGGCGGTTTTTGCATAGTGCCCGTTTCATTTTCCATGGTCTAGTTCTGAGTAACACTAGCCGGAGTAGTTGGGGTAGTAGCAAATGCGTTATAAAATTCCTCTTCCATGATTCGGTTTCAAAATTCACAAAATCAGAATGTTCAAACGAAATTACCCCTTCAAACGAGATAACCAACTTCACATGGAATCACACTTTCAAGTGAAATACTCTTTTCAAACGGAATTAACACTTTCAAACGAAATCCCCTATGAAGCGAAATAACCTTTCAAGCTGAATACCTAATTCCGTATGAACTAACACCCTTTCAAACGGAATCACTAAATTCGTGTGAGATGTTCAAACGGAATCACAATTTGAAGCGGAATAGCTGATTTCAAACGGAATCACTCAAGCGAAATACCAGTTTCAAGCGGAATCAATATGCTATTTCAAACGAAATAATGCTGATGTCATCATTCTCAAGCTGTTTTTCAAGCGGAATTACAATTTTTACCAATTTTAGATCGAATTAAGGTCCAATTCTTTCAAGGAATTGTTAAAACACTATTGCGAGCACAATGTATGAAATTCAAGACATTTTGACCAAGAAATCAAGTTTAATTTTGAAAAGAAGGTGTAGAAATCAGATTTTACAGCTGAATTGGTATGAACTCTTCCTCCTGAGCTCTGATACCACTTGTAGGATCGTTTTATGACCCAAACGAGTCGATCAGAAGAGTTTTTCTCAATACGAGTGGCGGAAACAAACGTATCAAGTTCAATTCAGCTAGAATATCACTTTAAACTGTCAATATATTGATTTGACAATGATTTACAGCGAGTAGACACTTCGGCTCTTCAACCGGAATTTCAGAACTCAATGAAACGAAATCAGGACACTCATATATATAGGGGAGGTAATTCCGCTTGAACTGGCTCAAGGGAAATCACATTCAAACGGAATTACTAATTTCGTTTGAACATGACATGTGTGATTTCAAACGAAATTACAATTTCTAATTCCGTTTGAAATTGCCTCTCACCCTATATTTGACATTTTTCTCGTATAACGAGCCCTGATCTATTTACAAACATACAAGACGAAGTCGACAGACGCATGCACCAACAAGTATCCTGGGGATAAACCCATAAGTATCCTGGGGAAAATCCCAAATTTTCATATGCTACAGGCGGGAGTGTATAAACTCCAAGACTTATAAAGGTGATAACCTTTAAACCTTAGAGAGTATGAAAATACCATTCCGTGAGAGAGGGTGATCAATCCTCATATAACTTTAGGATCCAGGATATAGCCAATAATAACGAAATTGTCAGCCACTTTTACATGGACTGGTCCCACTATCTTGAACTGTCACTGGATAACTTGCGCTCCAGGCGGGGTGTTTAAACCCAATTCGAGAGAAAGGTGAATACCTTTAAACTTGTGAAGGGATCAGGATCCCTTAAACGTGAGAGAGGGGGCCAATCCTCTAGTCTTTCGAAGTATTCTGAGTGTGTATACTGGAGCTACATCCCGAAGCATATACTGCAAAACAATTGTAAACTAAGGTGGGTGTTAGCCCTGCTAACACCCCTCCGATGCTTAAGTTAGTAATGGGTTCAAAAGAATAAATATTATCAAAACATATTAAAAGAGATTGAATCCATACCATCCTGAGTTAGAATTTAAATTCCAAACTCACTTGAAATAGAGCTTTAGATGTATAGCATTCCAGGATCTTGGTAGCATATCCCCCTCCATACTCTTGAGTCGATATGCTCCTTTTCCTGATTCTGATTCAATCTCATAAGGTCCTTCCCACTTTGGAGCCAGTTTTCCATCAGCAAGATTGGTAGTATTCTGAAAAGCTTTTCTTAATACCCAATCTCCAACTTGGAACCTTATAGTCCTTATGTTCTTGTTATATGCTCTGGATATCCTCTGTTGATATGTTGCCATCCTTATTTTTGCTGCATCTCTTGTCTCATCAACAGTATCCAATTCCTGACATAGAGCATCAGGATTCTGCTCAGGATCCCGGAGATCGGATCTCGCCATAGGTATCACCATTTCTGTCGGGATCACCGCTTCTGCTCCAAATACCAAGGAAAACGGGGTTTGGCAAGTTGAACCTTTCACCGTTGTTCTATCAGCCCATAAAACAAAGGGTAATTCTTCTGCCCATCTTCCCTTCTTAGCTCCAACCCTTTTCTTTAAATTGTTGACAATTATCTTGTTTGAGGATTCTGCTTGTCCATTTGCTTGGGGATGTACCGGTGTGGATGTGATCATTTTGATTCCCCAACTCTTGCAGAAGTCAGTAGTCCTCTTACTTATAAACTGAGATCCATTGTCACAAATTATCTTAGAAGGTACTCCAAACCTAGTCAGGATATTCCTTTTTATGAAGGATACTACTTCTTAATCTCTGACTTGAACAAATGCTTCAGCTTCGACCCACTTAGAGAAATAATCAGTCATTGCCAGCATGAAGACCTTTCCTCCTGGAGCCTTTGGCAATTTTCCTACTATATCCATTCCCCACTTCATGAATGGCCAAGGGGAAGCGAAAGGATAAAGTGGCTCAGCAGGTTGATGTAATATATTACTGTGTCTTTGACACGCATCACATTTTCGAGCATATTCTGCAGCATCTTTTCTCATCGTCGGCCAGTAGTATCCTGTTCTTAATACCTTTGAGAATAATGACCTGCCCCCAGTATGGTTACCACAATCCCCTTCGTGTATATCCTGAAGCACTTCTTTAGTTTCGGGATCCTCCAAGCACCCAGATATGGTCCTGCAAGAGATTTCTTATACAAAACATTATTTATAATAGTGAATCTTGATACCTTCATTCTAAAGGCCTTAGGATTTTCATCCTTCGGGATGTGCCCTTCCTTGAGATATCTTATGATTGGAGCCGTCAAGGACTTAGGATCCTCTTCATGATACTCATCATCAGGATCCTGAACACTTACTACTTCCTTATCCTGAGGATCCGTCGCAGGATATAGGATATGTAATATTGGTATTCGGGTTCCTTCCGGTATCCTGACTGATGATCCTAGATTTGCCAAGGCATCGGTGATGTGTGCGGTGTGTTATAGGTTTTTAATGTATAATTTAAGCCCTTTTACACTTTTTAGTCAAGTTTTAAATTTATAAAACACGATATTTACTAACACTAAACACACATATGGGCAAGTGCACCCATCGTGAGCGTAGTATAGTGTTGCTAAGATACCGAGGTCGTCCAAGGACACAAGAGCTTTTAGTACCGGTTTATCCTCAACGTCTAATCAAATCAAAAGTTAGAAAAAAGATTTTTAAACAAGAAAAATAAAACTAACTAAAATGTTGAAAAATAAAATAAAAATAAAAACAGAGAGACAAGATGAATCACTTGGATCCGACTCGTGTGTAGTGTAACCTTTGATTATTTCCGCACTTTTGCACTTTTTAAGAGATTATCTTAGTTATTGTAGTAGGCCCCTCTTTTGAAGGTGACGTTACCCTCAACCCAGTAGTTTGAGTTAGCAAGGATACAATCCTAAAAGGGTCGGATTATTGAAAGATAATTAATTAAGTTATTAATGCATAATGTGGTAGGCCCCTCTTTTGAAGGTGATGTTACCCTCGGCTAAGTAGTCTGAGTCAGCAGGGATACAGTCCTAAGTAGCCGGGTTAAAGTTTTAATAGTAGCTTACATATGAGGGGATCAAAGAGTTTGGACCCCCGCCATCCAATACCGGTGGGTATTGAAGGAGGTCCTACTAAATTTGACCCAGTTCCTTGCAGGATCTATACACTGAACAAGGCAAGACTCTTACCAAACCGTTCCCTTAACCCCCGACCAGGTAGCCAACATACCTCCATATAAACCGTGGAGATATGAATGGTGAAAATATTTTATTTTATATAGACAGTAAAATAATGCCAAGACACCATGGACAAACGATAAGGAAGAAACACCTTCAACATAAGAAACTAGTTATTAAAGTCATTAATACATAACCAAATAAAAAGTGCGAAAAGATTAAAAATAAAAATTATTACACTAGACACTTGTTTTCACCAAGTGATGTAAGAGACTTAGGCAAACATGGCCTTTGATTGTCAAGAACTTTTACGATCAATCTTGGATCCCGAGACGACTCACACACTCTATGATGGATGATGGATGATGGTGGTGGATGATGGTGTTGTGATGGTGGTGGAGTGTGGGTGAAGTGTGAGAGAGGTGGTGTGCCAAGGGATGGTTTGCAAATGAGCCAAGCACCCCTATTTATAGCCTGAACAGCAGCCCGGGCACAGCCCCGTGTCCATTGGGCACGGCCCTGTGTCCACCTTCCTTCTCTTTCTTCATTAATTGCAGTTTGTCTGCATTATTGAGCACGCCCCCGTGTCCGTTGGGCACGACCCCGTGTGTAGAAGCGTATCTGTACTATCAAGATTTTCCCAGATTCTGCGAATCTTAGAGTTGACCACGGCCCCATGTCCACTGGGCACGCCCCCGTGGTGGGTGATAGAAGCTTCTACAACTTTGTCTTTTCTACAGACACTTGGGCACGCCCCCGTGCTCATTGAGCACGGGGCGTGTTCAGCCTTCTGTTCTCTTGTTTTTGCTTGGGAAGATGCTGTCAGGGGGTCGGGCATGCCACGTTTATTCCTTTTCTTGTATTTATGTTAGATTTAGCTGCCTTTTTGCTTCTTTTGTTCATTTGAGCTCATTTAATCCTGAAAATACAAAAGGAAGACAAAAACACACTTTTTCCAACATTAGTACTAAAAAAAGGGTTAGTTTTATGTCATATTTGATGTAATTTATATGTTGCATTTTGCACACATCAAATACCCCCACACTTGAATCTTTGCTTGTCCTCAAACAAAACTCTTTATAATGTGGTTTTACACTCACAAATGGAATGGGTAGAAGAGAAGGTTTTTGGGCTTGTCATAGAGTGTCAGGATTTCCAAGATTCTTTATTAAGTTTTATTTTTATTTATTTACAATCCTATTCGTCATGATTTATTTAATACATTACATAAGATAAATTACTTATTAGGGCATAACATGCCTTTTTAAAATTCCACTTATATAAAAGTTCACATACCTCACGTGGATCACTCAACACTCGGCCGAAAATGTTTTTTAGTGAATCACCCGAGAGCGGCATGGAACTTACTCCTACCATAAGCTTGCCAAGCAATCAATCCTCCTCCTTTTTAACTATACAACTTTGTAAATATCAAGATGACTTTTTGGGTGAAGGGTTAGGCTTGGGTTAAAGGTAGGTGGTTGGGTTAGTGGTTAGTAGAAAACGGCGAAAGGCGTAAAAAGCATTGGTTTTCGTGAGACTTTTTATTTTTTCATAACTTTTTATTTTGATGAAGCAATTCTTCAAACAAATTTGTTTTTGATAAACTTGTTTGTTTATTTTTTATTATTATTTTTTTTGCTTCATCATAATAATTTTTTTTAATAAGGGAGTCATACGAAAAACCGAGCTTTTTACTAAAACAAAGGGTTTAAAATAAAAAAAAGGTTTTGGTGGGTAAAAGGGTGTTTGTTTTGGGTTAAGAAATGAAAAGGTTTAGGCTCAAAGGGGTTAACTAGGGGGATTTTGGGTAGGTAGTAAAAAAAAATAATAGTGTAGAAATAAAAAAAAGTTAGTCCTAATGCCTCCATCATTTACTTACTCGGGTTTAAGTTGGTAAGGACCGGGAATGTATTGTCGTGACAAGTTCTAGAGTCGTAAGAACCAAGCGGCTATTCACACAAGAAACGAAAAATGAGCAATTAGTTTAAAGATATGTATTTGTATGCTCAATAAAGGCTCAAAACTCAATTTTTGTGGGAATGGGTTTTTATGTGATCAAGTAGATATAATCAAATTTTAACTAAACTTGTCATGCCGTTTCATAATTTTCTTATGTTGGTTCTTTTTATCACGACGCTATCGGTTGTAAATTTATAAAAATATAACCTTTTTAGAACTTGAAATTCCCAATTAAACCTAGACAAGTAAAAAAAATGAAAATTTTTTTGAAAAAAAAATTTGGGGTGATTAGCGGTTCCAATAGAGTTTTGTGTAAGGCTTGTAATTAGGACTTGCAAGATTCAAGGTTTTAGCATCCCCCCCACACTTAAATTACACATTGTCCTCAATGTGTCCTAAAAATAAGTTTTTAGGTTGATTGAATGTGTAAAAAGGTGTGAAAAAGCAAAAATTTATGTTACTGGGCGTCTGGACACGGCCCCGTGGAGTCCGGGAACGGCCCCATGTTCAGATCGCCAGTAACAAAAATGAGTAAAAAGAAACAGAAGCCTGGGCACGGGGGCGTGTTGGGTGAACACGGCCCGTGTCCAGTTACCTGAACTGGGCATTTTCTGCAGATGGCTGGGCACGGGGCGTGTTGGGTGAGCACGGCCCGTGCTGAACTTGCTGTAATGAAGAAAAATTTGTCGGGTGGCTCTGTTTTTATGCATGGGGTGCTGGTTCCAGTTTCCCTTGGTATCCTTCACCATCCTGAGTGTGTCTTACCCATTACAACATCATCCAAACACCAATTTAACTAAAACCGTCGTTCCATTAAATAGAGAAAATTACATAATAATCCTATTAAGTTAAAATTCTAGATAAATAGGTCAAGAGAAGCACAAGAAGTCTAAACCAAGAACTTCTAGCCTAAGTTTATTCTATTAGCAAAATTTCCGAAAAGATAATTTTCTCAGTTGGGCGTGGAACGAAGAACTTCTTCCTCCGGACATGCGTCCCTCATACGTCAGCGAGCCATTCCTCTATCTCCCTTGGGAGAAGAAAAGCGGGCTCATTAGCATTGGTTTGAGGGGGTGTAACCTTCACCGGGACTTCTTGTAGATTTTCAAGAGGTGGCTCCGCTGGAATGTCATCCCATCCGGTGGGATTGTTGACTCCGAGTGCTAGGTTCCAATCCTCTTGAGGGAGGATTGGTTCCATGGGAGGTGTCACAAGAATGTTCAACCTCTGGTGCAAGAGCTTGATTTCTTGAAAACTGTTTTCCAACCCCACCGTAAGATAATTTATACGGTCAATGAGGACCTCCTCTACCGATGTTATCTCATCAAGAGCCTCACGTAATGCCATCACGTAGCGAACGAGAGTTGCTTCAATTGAAGACCTTCTTTCCCTTCGACTTTTTCTTGAGTGCGCAGAAGAGGTTCCACTGTTTTGGCTTGACATTCTACGAAAATAAACGGAAAAGAGTTTATTTTAATGAAACAGTACCCTCGGACACGGCCCCGTGCTCAGTGAGCCCGGCCCCGTGTTCACCTTTCTGCAGATTTTTAGAACAAGGAATGTTGGAGTTTTAAATTATTTTTCAAACTTTTAAAGCATTTTTGAGCAGAAATAACATAAAACAATGTTGCAAAACTTATTTTTAACAAGATTCCTTGAACAAAAACCTAACAAACATCTCAATAAAGCTTGGAATCATGTTGATCTCAAGCTCTAATGGAGGTGTTGAGGTGAAAGAGATGGAGAAGAAGGTAATGGCCAAAAGAGGAAAGGACAAGTTGTTTGTTGAGAACCTTCTTTTAGAAAATACCTAGGATGGTATGAGTGAAGATTCCCCCAAATCTCTGTCCCTGGAATGTTCCAAATGTGCAGGATTCTTGGCTACATTTATAGAAAACGACAACACGCTGCACATGGCCCCGTGTCGGCTGGACACGGCCCCGTGTGCAGGCGAGGTCCTGACACATTTTGTCCGTATTCTGACAAAAAGTCAGAAAGGAATCTTTTGGTGGACACGGGGCGTGTTGACCTGGACACGGCCCCATGTCTAGAGGCTGTTTATGAAGTTTCGTCTATTTCTAAGGAACTTATCTGGATCGGGTGGTTCCTTACTGGATGGAACAACCCCAAAGTGCCTAAGATACCTTAATTGTTCTAGATTAAGACGAGAACGCAAGAGGTTGTCGGTGAGGGTGATTCCTATGCTAATTGTAGGCGGACAAGTCCAACCCTTTCCCGGGCTCTCGTTAAAGAAGGTATATGTCGAATCGCTCGGGTCTATGTATGCATTGAACGAAGTCGATGGGGAGTTCTTCACGGCACAATCGACACAGGGACGACTATCGCTCAAATCTTCTCTAGAATAAGAGGTGATATCGGGAACAACGAAGTTGTTTTTATCCGAATGCGATCTCAATAATTCTAATTGGGTATCGTCTTGGGATGAATTGAAATCCATCTCAAGTTCTTTTAACCAATTAAGAATTAGATCTTCTAATTGAAATAGTTCATCAAGAAGCATTTCTCCGAGAAGGTCCGGTTGAGCGCATTCGAGGGAGAGATAGGGATTATTTTTACTTTCCCCCCTCTTAAGGCTACAGGAAAACAATAGGTCTATATAGTGGGGCTTGTAATTTAGAAAATAACATTCTAATTCTTTATGAGGGCCACCACATATTTGACACCACGTACCATAAGAGTGCCGAAAGTAAAAAATATCAGTATCTCTCATGTTCGTGTCAGAAATTATCAACCGTCGGGATCTTATGGTTCTGTTTTCAGTAACTGAAACTTGGGCACGGGGCGTGTTGAGTGGGCACGCCCCCGTGTTCAGCTTACTGTCTGACTTAAAACAGGATTGCCAGTTCCAAAGATTGGGCAAGGGGCGTGTTCAGCGGGCACGGCCCGTGCTGAGTTCTGCAAAAGCTGAAAAATTAAGAAAATCCTAAAAAAACAGAAAAATTAGAAAAAACGATTAGTCCGTTGATTCCTAACTTTCTTAAAATCCTTGTGTCCCCGGCAGTGGCGCCAAAAACTTGATGTGTACGGTGTGTTACAGGTTTTTAATGTATAATTTAAGCCCTTTTACACTTTTTAGTCAAGTTTTAAATTTATTAAACACGATATTTACTAACACTAAACACACATATGGGCAAGTGCACCCATCGTGAGCGTAGTATAGTGTTGGTAAGATACCGAGGTCATCCAAGGACACACGAGCTTTTAGTACCGGTTTATCCTCAACGTCTAATCAAATCAAAAGTTAGAAAAAGATTTTTAAACAAGAAAAATAAAACTAACTAAAATGCGGAAAATAAAATAAAAAAATAAACAGATAGACAAGATGAATCACTTGGATCCGACTCGTGTGTAATGTAACCTTTGATTATTTCCGCACTTTTGCACTTTTTAAGAGATTATCTTAGTTATTGTAGTAGGCCCCTCTTTTGAAGGTGACGTTACCCTCAACCCAGTAGTTTGAGTCAGCAAGGATACAATCCTAAAGGCTCGGATTATTGAAAGATAATTAATTAAGTTATTAATGCATAATGTGGTAGGCCCCTCTTTTGAAGGTGACGTTACCCTCGACTAAGTAGTCTGAGTCAGCAGGGATACAGTCCTAAGTAGCCGGGTTAAAGTTTTAATAGTAGCTTACATATGAGGGATGGTTTGCAAATGAGCCAAGCACCCCTATTTATAGCCTGAACAGCAGCCCGGGCACAGCCCCGTGTCCATTGGGCACGGCCCTGTGTCCACCTTCCTTCTCTTTCTTCATTAATTGCAGTTTGTCTGCATTATTGAGCACGCCCCCGTGTCCGTTGGGCACGACCCCGTGTGTAGAAGCGTATCTGTACTATCAAGATTTTCCCAGATTCTGCGAATCTTAGAGTTGACCACGGCCCCATGTCCACTGGGCACGCCCCCGTGGTGGGTGATAGAAGCTTCTACAACTTTGTCTTTTCTACAGACACTTGGGCACGCCCCCGTGCTCATTGAGCACGGGGCGTGTTCAGCCTTCTGTTCTCTTGTTTTTGCTTGGGAAGATGCTGTCAGGGGGTCGGGCATGCCACGTTTATTCCTTTTCTTGTATTTATGTTAGATTTAGCTGCCTTTTTGCTTCTTTTGTTCATTTGAGCTCATTTAATCCTGAAAATACAAAAGGAAGACAAAAACACACTTTTTCCAACATTAGTACTAAAAAAAGGGTTAGTTTTATGCCATATTTGATGTAATTTATATGTTGCATTTTGCACACATCAATCGGCTTCAGCATTATCCTCTCTTGGTACCTGTTCAAGCGTAAAAATATCCAAATATCCTGCTAATTTTTTGAGAATTTCGAGATACTCGATTAACTTCTCCCCTTTAACTGCAAAGGTTCCATTAAAATGATTAGTGATTAACAAGGAATCAACAAATACTTGTAAACTCTTGATATTCATGCTCTTAGCCAATTCTAATCCAGCAATTAAAGCTTCATATTCTACTTCATTATTAGTGGCAGGAAACTCACACCTAATAGCCTGGGGTAATATGTCCCCTTGTGGCGATTTTAGTAGTATACCCAAACCTACACCTCTTACATTAGATGCACCATCAGTATATAATGTCTAGGATTCTAAGTTTTCTCCTAGCTGTTGTACTTCTTGTTTTGGTCAAAAATCACACAAGGATAATGCAACCAAATCTGATTTTGTGAGGTATGATGCTTGGTTAATTGTATGAACGACAAGTATATGAAATCAGCGATGAACACCGAGATTTATACGAGGAAAAATCCCTTGATCTTTAGAAGATCTCCGGCATAAAAAACCTCGGGTGATGGAAACTACCGATCACCAACTATATTGCAAAAACAATAGTGATCCTTGTACAACTTCGGAAGAAAACAAGCTCGATACAATGAATTGCTAGTGTAAGTGTGTGTTTTTGCTAAGTGTTTGCAGAGAATTCGAGTGTAATGTGTTTTTTGTGTGGTGTGCACGACTTATGCCTCTAATGAGCTTGTTTCCCCTTAAAAAGATAGCAAAATATCAAGAAAACCAACTTTCCTAAAAAGGTGGAAGTCACCCATGACCACCACTAACGGTTATTTCTTCATTTAGCACGTGCCCATAAAGCATATTCCACGATATTCCAGCAAAGAAGTAGTCCACCACGTCCATTATCTGCATTTACACATTAAAAACGTGACAATTGTTAGAAAACATAAGTTCTGTTAAGGATCCTCAGACTCGTGATCCTCAGACTCTGGATCCTTAGACTCTCTACATCATCCCTTAAGGATCCGTGATCCATGCTTAGTCTCAGGATAGATGATCCTTAGCATAAAATTCATTCCCTAACAATTGCCCCCAATATGGCAGTTGTGATAAGGATTCACAGCTGTCATATTTCCATTAGAAGCGGACTAGCCATTGCTGCTGGTAACTAGTCGTTACACTGCCTGTCATCACTGATAAGACCTGCTATAATCATCATTGCAAAATATAGAGTTAGAGATAACTCCTCAAGTGCCTTTAAAGATCAGAAGATCCTTCTGTTTGTGGAAGATGAATCCTTCTACAGCTCTCGCTATAAACCTTCCTGCATTTTAATTTCTGCATAGATACTTTAACTATTAGATAGCCCTGTCCGGCTTGGGTGGATGATCCATGGTTTTGCTGGTGAAATCCAGGCCAGATGATTTTGATACATAATGAATAGGTAATAACATTAAACCTTTTTTTTAGCTACATCTGTAGTTGTTTCTTCCCTTTTTATTTTCCATGTATGCTTTCTATTTCCAAAGATATCATCGCCAAACAACTGGAAAGTTATTGGAAATCTGATGATAATGTTAAACTTTTAACAAAAAACTTGAAGTGTTCATATAAATGTGGGTTAATGATCCTTAACCAAAAAGGATAAGAGACAACTTACAGCTTAGAAAAAGTTAGAATATAACATACCAGAGAATCCAAGTTAGGATTCTATATCTTTGTAAATTATTGCTGAATAAGCAAACTATGAAAAGTAAAGCTTCTAGGATCAAGGATCCTTATCGTCAGAACTTGTATAGCTTTAGAGCTCCAAGATCCTGTAAGAAAAACAAACTTGGGACCAAGCCAAATAATTGGGAATAAACCCATAATAACTTGGGACAAGCCCAAATAAACTGAGGACAAGCCCAAACAAACTGGGGACAAGCCCAAATAAACGGATGTAAACTGGGGTCAGGCCCAAATAAACGGATGTAAACTGGGGTCAGGCCCAAATAAACTTGTGTAAACTGGAGTATGGCCCTCACTGGCGACTATCCAAACTTGAGCGACATGAAAATGCCGAAACCTTAGCTAACGTGAAAACGTTAGAAACCTTAGAAACGGATGTATGGTACGTCTACCAATATACGTAGGATCCTGAATATAGCCAGTGCAATGAAATTGTCAGCCCCTAAAGCGAGTACTGGTCCCATTACCATGAACTATACCAGGATCATCGTGCGCTACTGGCGAAACTGGGGACAGGCCCAAACTGGGGACAAGCCCAAAACTGGGGACAAGCCCAAAACTGGGGACAAGCCCAAATAACTGGGGACAAGCCCATAAACTTTGGAGAGTTGGCCAACCACTTTGATCTTCTGTAAAATGATAATAACTCTGCAAAAGCTTAAACTTCATGAAAATAGATGTTAAACGTTTAACATCTTTGCCTTATGATAAGTAATAAGTATAAAATGAATGAAAATGAAAGTAATGTGTTACCAAATGTAGAATCATATATCCTTTGAGGATCCTGGATCCTTAATCAGAATACCGGTATCGCTGAGGATCCCTGATCCTTGTTACTTAAAGCATTTCTTTAGATGAACAGCATCCCAAGCTCTTGGTAAGAGGTCACCATCCATTGTTAACAAATGATATGCCCCCTTTCCTGCTTCAGCTTCAATTAAGTAGGGATCTTCCATTTTGATGCTAATTTGCCATCAGCCGAATTCGTAGTGTTCTGGAAGGCTTTCCTTAGAACAAAATGATCAACTTGAAATCTTCTGAACCTGACATTCTTGTTGTATGCTCCAGCCATTCTTTGTTGATGAAGGATATTGTTGTGTCTTTGACAAGGATCACATCTCTTGGCATAATCAACAGCATCCTTCTTCATTGTAGGCCAATAGTATCCTGTTCTAAGGATCCTTGAGAATAGTGCTCTGCCCCCAGTGTGGTTTCCACAATCTCCTTCATGAAAATCCTTTATGACTTCTTGAATTTCAGGATCCTCAATGCACCTTAGATATGGACCTGCAAGAGATCGTTTATATAACATGTTATTTAATATTGTAAATTGAGATACCTTGACTTTGAAAGATCTAGGATTTTCTCCATGTTGTATATATCTCAGGATCGGAAGGATCCAGGATCCTGAATTCGACTGTGCAGGATCACCAGGCATGATTGCAGAATCCTCCACTATCTCCATGGCTACGTGATCCTCAATTGCAGGAGTTAAAACATGGGTGATAAGTATTTTTCACATCTTCTGGCATCTTTAGGAATGATCCAAGGTTAGTTAAAGCGTCTGCTTCTGCATTCTCTTCTCTGGATACCTGTGTTAGACTGAAAAAAGCAAAAGAATCTGCCAATTTCTTGACTATTTCTAAGTACTCGATTAGTATTTCACCTTTAATAGCATAAGAACCCTTAAAGTAGTTAGTAATTAATAGGGAATCTACGAATACTTGAAGATACCTGATCCTCATATTGTTAGCTAATTGCAAACCTGCTATCAAGGCCTCATACTCTGCCTCATGAGTAGTGGTTTGGAATTCACATGCAATGGATTGGGGTATAATGTCCCCCTGTGGCGATTTTAGTAGTGTGCTTAATTTAGTTCCTTTAACATCTGAAGCTCTATCTGTGAAGAGTGTCTAAGGATCCTTGGTCTTCTCAAGTTGTTAAACTTCTAATTCAGTTTCCCTTTGTAGATCACTACTGAAATTAGCCACAAAGTCAGCTAAAGCTTGGGACTTGATGGCAGTCCTGGGTTCATACTTAATGTCATATGCAATAAGCTTGATTACCCACTTTGCTATTCTATCTGACATTTGAAGTCTCCTGAGAACATTCTTGATAGGAAGGTTAGTTTTCACAATAATGGTGTGAGTTTCTAAATAATGACTATGTTTAGCAAAAGCCATAATTAAATCAAGAATTAACTTCTCTAAATGAGAATACATGGCCTCAGTATCAAGTAGAATTTTACTTACATAGTATACCGAATGTTGAGAGCCTTCTTGATCCTTAACTAGGATCACACTTACTGCTTTAGCTGAAATAGCTAAGTATAAGGATAACGATTCTCCATTTTCTGGTTTCATCAGGGCTGGTGCTGAGGATAGATAATCCTTAAGAACCTTGAGTGCAGCTTCATGCTTATCAGTCCACTCAAACTTGCCTTGAGCAATTTGTCTACCTCTTCTTGGATAATGGCATTCCTTTCAAGTGCAAACTTTCTCCTTGTTTGGTGTATTGGCTTGAAAGACCTGTCAATAGCAAGTTTCTGAGTAATAACATTCTTAGATATACCTGTCATCTCTTCATGTTTCCAAGCAAAGGTAGATTTTCTTCTTTCCAAGAAGGATACTAAATCCTGCTCAATACTGTCTAGGATCCCAGATTCTATAAAAATTTTGGATTCAGGATCCTCTGAGTTCAACATAATATCCTTGACATCTGGCTCTCTTGCCTCCATGACATCTCGCTCCTTGGAGGCTGGCTTCATTGAAGAAGTGTAACAGTTCTTTGCCTCCTGCTGATCAATTTCTATCTTTACCACATCCCATAGAGTTGGGAGCTTGACACATGGATGATATGTTGAGGGGGACTACCTTCATATCGTGTATCTATGGCCTGCCACAGATAACATTACAGCAAGATAAGCAGTCAATAACATAGAATTTTTAAACAGAATTCACTCCCTATATATATAAATTGGAAGTTTGATGTCCTCCGATGTAATCTTTATCTCTCCACTGAATCCCATAAGGACATATGATCCTGGGATAATATTTGTTCTTTTGAGAACATCCAACCGGATTATGTTAACCAAGCTTCCCCCATCAATGAGAATCCTGTGAACAAAATGGTTAGATATAAATAATGTAATAACTACACCGTCATGATGAGGATCCTGAATGTCCACACAGTTATCCTCATCAAAGGATATCACTTTCTGCTGGGTAAGGATGGAGGTCCGAACAGGTCTGCCCCCATTCTCCATCTTTGTTTCCTTTGCACGTCTTTTAGCTGCTGAGAACCTCCAGAGATGAAATGGATGATTTGAGCGTCAGCTGGTAGAGGAGGAGCTTTTCCAGGAACTTTCTCAGAATCCTTGATCCTTGACTTTTTCCTTCCAATCAATTCCTTCAACTATCCTTTGCTCAAAAGATAACCTATCTCCTTCCTTAATGCTATGCACTCATCTGTGAGATGACCAGAATCCCCATAGTAAGCACACCATTTCTATTCGTCTTTGGTGGCAGGCGGTTTGTCATTCTTCATTGGCCACCTAACCGTGTCACCTAAATTCTGCATAGAAAGGATTAGTTCATTATTATCAGCAGAAAAACAATATTCAGAAATAGGAGGATAATCCTCATCGTCTTCCTCTTGTTCCACAGCATGCACATTCTGGTTGTCATGCTTGGGGTATTGCTTGGATCAGTTATCCTTGAGATAGGATCCTTATTTGTCTTGCTTTGAGGATCCTGACAATCTCTCGTGGATCCTTTTGTCATCCTCCAAACGGATGAACCTAAGGGCCCTGTTCCTTTCCTCATCTAATTTCCTACAAGGGGTCATAACAAGATCATCATAGAATAATGAATCCCTAAGCAAACCTATTTTAAAGGCTTCCATAGCCGTAGCTATATCCATATTAGGGATATCTAAGGATTCTTTACTAAACTTAGTGATGTAATCTCTAAGTGATTCATTATGACCTTGGGTTACCCTATATATATCACTAGTTAATCGTTCAAATCTCCTACTGTATGAGAATTGCCTATTAAACAAGTTAACTAGATTAGCAAATGAAGTAATAGAGTAAGGAGGAAGACTTAGCAGCCATTTAAGAGATGATCCTGTCAGTGTGGATCCGAAACCCTTGCATAGACATGCTTCTTTTAACCTCTCCGGGATGGGATTGATCTCCATCCTTTCTCTGTGTTGAGCTACATGTTCTTCTGGATCCGTTGAGCCATCATAAAGCTTCATGTTTTGTGTCTGAAACCTCTTCGGTATCTCTGCATCACAAATAGGTGGTGCAAAACGAGATATCTTGTGGCTTTCATCTGGAATTTCAGGAATGGGCTTAACCACTCCTGGAACGTTGGATATCATATCCTTAAGTTTCTGCAATTCCTTAGCCATAGCTTGGTTGATACCTGTATCCTGCACAAAGCCATGGTTAGCATTGCAAAAATTATTCAAAGTGTTACCTCCTGAAGGATTCAAGTTTGGAATTCCAGATGTGAATCCATGTTGACGGGATTCTGGTATGATCGAAGGACCAGATGAAGCAATGGTCTGCATTGGTATGAAGTCTCCTTGATGAACATCGGTGCTCGGGGGTTGCAAACTTCTTAAGAATCCCTGATCCTGAAAGATGTTGGATCCTTGAAGCTGAGATGATCCTTGAACCTGAAAGGATCCTAGAACCATGGAGGATCCTCAGACCTGGGAGGATCCTTGGACCTGAAAGGATCCTGGAACCATGGAGGATCCTCGGACCTGGGAGGATCCTTGGACCTGGGAGCATCCTTGGACATGGGAGGATCCTTGGACCTGGGAGGATCCTTGATGTGCTGTAAATGAAGGTCTTGGAGGATAATCCATGGATCCGGAAACCTGAGATGAGGATCCTTGAACCTGGAAGGAGGATCCTTAAACCTGAGAGGATCCTTGAACCTGAGAGGATCCTTGAACCTGAGAGGATCCTTGAATCTGAGAGGATCCTTGAACCTGAGAGGATCCTTGAACCTAGGAGGATCCTTGAACCTGGGAGGATCCTTGAACCTGGGAGGATCCTTGAACCTGAGAGGATCCTTGAACCTGAGAGGATCCTTGAACCTGAGAGGATCCTTGAACCTGGGAGGATCCTTGAACCTGAGAGGATCCTTGAACCTGAGAGGATCCTTGATGCTGAAATGAAGATCCTGAAGGCTGGAAAGAGGATCCTTGAGCCTGAGACATTGCCGATGATCCAGAACGCATTCATGTTGATCCACCCTGGTATTGGACATCTGGAGCTGCAAAGTGCTGGGAAGTTATGACCGGAGTGTCGAAATTTAGCGACCTCGGCATCAAAGGGGAGTAATCCTCTACTGATTTTATCAATTTAGCGAAGGATCCTGCCATTAGTTTCGTTCTGTTGTTGCATGTATCCTCTCATCTGCAAAATCAAAGCATAAAGATCAATGTTAGTAAGTGTAGAGGAAGAAACAACAGTCGGTTTTGTGAAAACGGGGGTTGTCTTCTTCGGAGCATTCTCAGCATTCTTCTGGAATGCAAGGATAAGATGATGCAACGGTGGAATGCCTTGTGATGAGGTAACCGCCGACATAGAACTTGAAGAAGTTTTTCCCTGAGAAGCCATGTGGTTGAAGGTAATGAACCGAAATGAATGAAATGAACAAAATTTCTCAGAATTGAAGCACCAATTGCCCCACGGTGGGCGCCAAACTATTTTGGTCAAAAATCACACAAGGATAATGCAACCAAATCTGATTTTGTGAAGTATGATGCTTGGTTAATTGTATGAACGACAAGTATATGAAATCAGCGATGAACACCGAGATTTATACGAGGAAAAATCCCTTGATCTTTAGAAGATCTCCGGCATAAAAAACCTCGGGTGATGGAAACTACCGATCACCAACTATATTGCAAAAACAATAGTGATCCTTGTACAACTTCGGAAGAAAACAAGCTCGATACAATGAATTGCTAGTGTAAGTGTGTGTTTTTGCTAAGTGTTTGCAGAGAATTCGAGTGTAATGTGTTTTTTGTGTGGTGTGCACAACTTATGCCTCTAATGAGCTTGTTTCCCCTTAAAAAGATAGCAAAATATCAAGAAAACCAACTTTCCTAAAAAGGTGGAAGTCACCCATGACCACCACTAACGGTTATTTCTTCATTTTGCACGTGCCCATAAAGCATATTCCACGATATTCCAGCAAAGAAGTAGTCCACCACGTCCATTATCTGCATTTACACATTAAAAACGTGACAATTGTTAGAAAACATAAGTTCTGTTAAGGATCCTCAGACTCGTGATCCTCAGACTCGTGATCCTCAGACTCTGGATCCTCAGACTCTCTGCATCATCCCTTAAGGATCCGTGATCCATGCTCAGTCTCAGGATAGATGATCTTTAGCATAAAATTCATGCCCTAACACTTCTAGGTCTACTTCACTTTGGATATCACTACTGAAATCAGCCACAAAGTCAGGTAAAGCCTGAGACTTTATGGCATTTCTAGGTTCATACACTAGATCATATGCACTTAATTTTACTGACCACTTAGCCATCCTACCTGACATCTCTGGTTTCCTAAGCACATTTTTTACAGGTTTGTTGGTTTTAACATGAATCCTATGTGTTTCAAAATAATGTCTAAGTTTTGTTGACGCCATAACTAGGGCTAATGTCAATTTCTCTAAATGAGAATACCTAGTTTCAGCATCTAATAAACTTTTACTAACATAATAGACAGGATACTGCTGACCTTCATGATCCTTTACAAGGACGGCACTTACAGCATTCCCTGATACTGCGAGGTATAGGGATAATGGTTCACCATTTTCAGGCTTCATCAATAGGGGTGCAGTTGAAAGATACTGCTTCAAATCCTGCAAGGTTGCTTCATGCTTCACTCCCCATTCGAACTTCTTGTTCTTCTTCAGGATATCATAAAATTCCTTGCATTTTTCTGAGGATCTTAAGATAAATCTATTCAATGTTGCTACTCGTCCTGTCAGTCTTTGAACATCTTTCATGTTAGAAGGTGATTTGATATCCAAGATGGCTTTGATCTGTTCTGGGCTTGCTTCTATCCCTCTTTTAGTCACCATATATCCTAGAAACTTTCCTGCCCCCACTCCGAAATGGCACTTAGCAGGATTCAGCTTCATGTTATACTGATCCAGGATATCAAATGCTCCTTTAATATCCTGGAGATGATCCTCAGCCTTTTTGGATTTTACTACCATGTCATCGATGTACACCTCCATAGTGTCCCCCAGCTTCTCTTTGAATATCATGTTCACCAATCTTTGATATGTTGCACCTGCATTTTTCAAACCAAAGGGCATAGCAGTGTAACAATAAATACCTGTTGGTGTCATGAAGGCAGTATCCTCCTGGTCTGAAGGTTCCATTTGGATCTGCTGGAATCCTGAGGATGCATCCATGAAGGTTAACATTTCATGGCCGGCAGTAGCATCCACCATTGAGTTAATATGAGGAAGAGGAAATGGGTCTTTGGGACAAGCTTTGTTCAAGTCTGTGTAATCCACGCAAACTCTCCATTTCCCATTTTTCTTCTGCACCACAACTACATTTGCTAGCCATCTTGGAAACTTGACCTCTCTGATCAGTTTGGATTTCAATAACCTCTCTACTTCTTCTTGAATAATCATATTTCGCTTCGGAGCAAATTTCCTTCTCTTTTGTTGGACAGGCTTGAACGACCTGTCAATACCGAGCTTATGTGTTATAATATCCTTGGAAATTCCTGTCATATCCTCATGTTTCCACGCGAATGTTGACATCCTGCATTTCAAAAAGTTAGTCAATTGATCTTCAATATCCTTAGGGATATTGGTTCCCACGAGCACCGAGATATCCGGATTATCCTGATCCAGGATAATTTTCTTTACATCCTGCTCTGAAGCCTCCATGATATCCTGGCCTCGCATCTTTAATTGCTATGCTGCACTAGGTTTTGTTGAGGATTTCATTGAAGAAGAATAACACTCCTTTGCTTCATGTTGATCACTTTCCACCTTGACAACTCCCCAAGGGGTAGGGATCTTGATGCATTGATGGTAGGTTGACGGAACAGCTTTCATATCATGGATCCAAGGCCTACCTAATATAATATTATAGCAGGATAAAGAGTCCATGACACAAAAGCGCTGCATTGAGTTGACCCCTTGAACATACACGGGTAACTTTATCCCTCCTACGGTATTCCTAGCTTCTCCACTGAAACCAACGAGCACAGTGGACTTCGAAGTAATATCCATCGGGGATACATTCATCCTCTTCAACGTTTCCAGCTGAATTATGTTGACTGAGCTGCCATTATCCACTAATATCATGCGCACAAAATGCTTAGCAACATATAACATTATTACTAAAGCATCATGATGAGGATCCTGGACAGTATCCCTGTCATCATTATCGAACGTGATCATTTTGTCAGTCGTGAGGGTTAACATCCTGGTTGGCTTATCTCCCCTCTCTGCTTTGGCTTCCTTCGCGTGTCTTTTTGCCGCATAATATGATGTGCCGCAGATGTCGGATCCTCCTGAAATAAAGTTAATTATTTTTGCATCCACAGGAGGTGATGCTGCCCGTTCAGGATCCTTCTCAGGATCCTGACCCTTATTCTTCTTTCTTCCCAAGAGGTCCTTTAGATATCCCTTGCTTAATAGATAGCTTATTTCTTTCCTTAAAGTGATGCAATCCTCGATAACATGTCCAAAATCCTCATGGAAAGCACACCATTTGGACTTGTCCTTCCAATCAGCCTTCTGTTGATTTTTCCGCGGCCATCTTGCTTTGTCTCCTAAACCCTGCATAGCATACATTAGTTCAGGTATATTAATGGAAAAAAAATATTCAGACAATTCAGGATACTCCTCAGGATCCTCATCTTCAACAACATTCACTTTCTTGCTGTCATTTCTGCCATATGGCTTAGAGCGATATGGTTTGTACGAGGATTCTGATTTCCTGTTTGTTAACTCATAGGTTGTGGACGAATTCATCCTCTTTTGCATTTTCTTGTCATCCTCCAGCCGAATGTATCTTAGAGCCCTGTTACGAGCTTCGTCCAGATTCCTGCAGGGATTCATTACAAGATCCTGGTAAAATTGAGAATCTTTTTGTAATCCCATCTTGAAAGCCTCCACAGCTGTTGCAACATCAAGATGTGGGATATCCAAGGATTCCCGACTAAACTTGTTCACATAATCCCTCAAGGATTCCTGAGGTCCTTGAGTTATCCTGTAAAGATCACTGGTTAGTTTCTCAAAACTCTGGCTGCAAGAAAATTGACTATTAAATAAATTAACTAAATGAGCAAATGAAGTAATTGAGTGAGGAGGAACGTTTAAGAGCCATTTTAAGGCTGATCCTGTTAAGGTAGAACCAAAACCCTTGCACATGCATGCTTCTTTGAGATCTGGAGGGATAGGGTTGTTTTCCATCCTTTCCCTATACTGGGCAATATGCTCCTCAGGATCCGTAGTTCCGTCATAGAGTTTCATGTTGGGGGTTTGAAATCTTTTTGGGATTTCAGCATCACAAATAGGATATGCAAACTGTGATATCCTGTGGCTGTCCTAGGACACTTCTGGAATTGACTGGACCACCCCAGGCACTCTGGATATCATGTCTTTCAGTTTTTGAAGCTCCTTGGAAAATGCTGATGTCATACCTGCATCCTGCAAAGATCCAACACCATTAGTAGCAAGAGTATTATTATTATTAGATACATTACCAGTCTGGGGATTCTGGCCGTATCCTGAAGCATATCCTGAGCTTCTCACAGTTGATACTCTTACTGAAGAGGGTATCTCAGGAGTATGATTCTGGGAATGGCTAGGCTCAATATTCCCCGGGTTATCCTCAGTATAAATTACAGAACTGAAGTTCAAAGCCCTGGGTTGCAAGGGAGTGACAGTTTCTTCAGCAGGCCTACTTGGGCCGGATTTCAAGAGTTGTATCTCTCTCATTAGCATCTGATTAGTTTCCTGTTGCTGCCTCATCTGTTCCTGTACACTACCAAACAAATTTAGAATTTCTTCGTTAGAAGCCAAAACAGGACCGGATCACTAGATACTGCGAGCGGGGATAACATCCCGAGCCACATGACTTTCAGTTCCCTGTGAAGAGGCTTGTATTCTCGGAGGAGGTGGTGGAAGCACCGAACCAATTGTTGCAGAGGTTGTAGCAGACACGGTGGAAGAGCTCATGTTTGATCTCGAGGCCATTGAAAATAGTGTAGCGAAAAGTTTTGAAAATAGAAAACCAAGTAATGATTTTGCAAAAGCTTTTAGTAGAAATAACACCACTTGCCCCACGGTGGGCGCCAAATTGTTTTGGCCAAAAATTACCGAAGCAATTAAGTGATCAAATTAGTTAAGTGAGGTAGTGTGCTAAAAAACGTGTGTTGAAAATATGCTAGTTAAGTTGTTTACAAAAAACCGTTCCAGGATATAGCTCAGGATATTGAGCTATATCTATGATCAAACAGTGAGCAAAAATGTAAAGGGTGACATGAGATATACGAGGAAAGCCCTTGATCAATCTAGATCGCCGGCACAAAACCTCGGGAGCTGACAATCGCAGCTGCCTTGTTCTTCTTATTGCTTCAAATATCAGGATATAGTGCAGGATATGATGCGGATCAACTAAGTGTTACAATGCAATTCGAGTACAAGTGTTAGTGCGTTGTGAGTGTTTGCAAGTAGAGAGAAAGAGTGTGCGAAAGATTGTGTCCCTAATCTGATCTGATCAACCCCCTTTTATAGTAAAAAAAAGCAACTAACTATCCTACTATTCCGGGATCCGGCGAATATTCCATATGTGGACGTTGTAGTCCACGTCTTCCGGCTTCAACGTTCGTAATATAACTGATTTGCCCGAGTCTTGAGGAGAAGAATTCCACCTGACCATTAGAGACTGGTTTCAACAATCTGCACGTGAGTTAATTATTAACTACCAGGATATCGTATCAGGATGTTACCAATATCCTGATCCAGCATCCTGGCCACAATAAAACAAACAAAGTCAGAATATTATTCAGGATATATGAGCGGAAAATCACCCATAACACATACGTAACAAACCCACTTGAAAAATAATAGGAAAAACTAAAACCATTATTTTGATTTTATGAATTCTTGGTGATATTGGATGAACTTGAAGAAGTTTATGGTAGTGATTATGAATCTTGAATATCCATGTACAAAATTTCGATCTAAACACATGCATGTTTAGATCTAACAAGATTCACCAACAAAAATTTATGAACATGGATTTTTATTCTTAAAATAGTTACATGCATGTTGGGAAACATGAGTAATTATTTAAAATCCAAGAACTTGAATTTTTGTTAAAATGTGTGAATAAAGTTTCTATTTCTAGAAAGAATCATGGACATGAAACTTGTTAGTAGAAGAGTTTTGAACAAATGTTTATACTTAAAATGTCTTCATTTGTCACCTAAAATATGGGTTTTTAAATAAAATTATGTTATACAAATTTTGGCAAAAATCATGAATAAAGTTTCCTTTTTAGGAAAGATGGAGACTACAACATGTTCATAACACTTTTGTTGTCAAAATAGGATGATTGTTGATACTTGATGATATTTTGAGTTGAAGATGATTTGAAAACAAGTTTGTTTAAACTTAGGAAATGTCCATAGTTTAAAGAAAAAACTATGGCAATTTTTTTTATAAATTTGGTTATGATCAAAAGGTGTTAAATAAAGGATTTGGTGACTAGAAGACAACTTGGAATTTTTAAACTTGATTAAACAAATTTTCGGACAAGAGGTTATAAGTTCACATTTTGTAAAGATTTCCTAATGAAAGTAAATATTTTAAATAAAAATATATACTTTAAAAGTTCATCAAGTATCATATTTAAATATTTTTGTGTGTATATTATGTATTTAGAACAAGTAGGAATAAATACAAAAAAATATGTAAACACAACAAATTACAAAAATATATATTAACACTTGAAAACGTAAACTATCGAAATGGAATGTCCATCCTTGGACATAAACAAACAATCGGACAATTTGGACACTTTGGACAATATGGACACTTTTGACAAATTCGGACAAACTAAAATATATGGCACGGACAAAACAAATAAATCGGGCGACGTGAAGTAACTAACGACACGAAGGAAACGATGAAAAACACACGAACAAACCGACACAAAATATTTACAAGTAAAATTGTTATACAAAATATTTATTAGTTCTATTAAACTAAAATTGTTAAAAGTTATTTTTTTACAAGTAAGTAATAAATATGGATCATCCCAAATAAATTAACCGTATGGGCTAATTCATTTTTAAAACTAAATTGAGCTAACTAGTCTTTTTAAGTTAAATTGGGTTGAAGCCCACTTTTGTAAGCCCATATGGACAAGTCCACATCTTATAAACTATTTTTGGGCTATGCCCACTTTTATGAGAACACACTGTGCTAAGCCCACTTTTGTGGATTATTTTGGGCTAGGCCCACTCTTACACATCAATTTGGGCTTGATCCACTTTTAAACAAAATCATTTGGGTTAGGTCCACTTAACTCAAACAATTGGGCTAGGCCCACTTTTACAAAGTCAATCGGGCTAGACCCATATACACTAAATATACAAGTTGGACTTAAAACCTAACATCAAGGTTAGGCCCATTCAAACATAAACTAAATAGAATACATATATATGTAAAGATAAACAAAGAAAGCAAACGAATACAAGTATAATAACGATTCAATATGAGATACTTGTACGATGAACGAACATAAATCTAAGTGTCTAATGAAGTTAGAACACTTGTAGGTTGAGAAATAAATGAAGAATCTAAAATCAAAACGAGATTTTCTTGGAATCCGCACGTTCCACCACTTCTCCATTCATTTCCAATACTGATCGTGAAACACCATGAGCACGCAAATTTGTGAGTTCATGTTTTCCCCTTTTATTTAAATGTTTACAGTTTTAAACTTTCGGGGATGTATACATGTTACAATTGGTATGACTATAAAAATGAGAATATTTAGATCACATGCGGATAGGTGTTTTAAATGAAGGGGCCATTAATGAATAAACAAGTATCGAGGCACAAAAGTGATAGATCTATTGGGTGTGATGAGCCCCACTCTTATCGACATAACAGAGATCGTTAAGAGTGCTTTTGTGTCTAAACTAGTGTCACTGACACACACGATAAATCGTCAAGGTTTGGTTGCCTCCTATTCGGCATACAGATTAATGTCCTTGCAAAACATTAATGATCTTACAAGTTTCATTTATACCAATTTCCAATATTTTGAAGAATTATTTGACGCAAACTTAATACATGAATTCACCAACTTTGTTTGACGTTTTTCAAAACTAACATGTATTACAGGAAATTAGTGGACGGCTTTGGAAAATATGTTCGTGTTGTTGTCAAGAACTTCAACTTTTGAGATGTCATCCTGTTTTCAGTTGTCTTGTTTTGTAAACTCGTGTTAAACTTCAAACAATGTTGTTTAAGTTGTAGTTTGTTTTACTTTGAGCAAGTTGTATTGTAAATTATGGTTTCTAAATAAATATATGGATGTCTTTTTATGGTTTAAATATGTTGTTTACTTGATTGAATGTAATGATTACCCCTCTAGCCACACCTCGCGACGCTTCCGCAGAAACCGAAAATCGGGGTGTGACGGGTATAGAGAAGACTAATGAGACGGGTATACGAGTCACAGATCAAATGATGAAAATTGGTCAGCATGTCTGTTTAGGGTGAAGAGAACCACCTGATATGCAGCCACATACCTTGAATGTAGGTAAAAACGTCCTGCAACTAAGAAAGTGGCCGAAAACCCTCAAATCTTTGAGGCTGTGATGGTGACGGTGTTCAGCCACATCTTGACCGACCTTGATGAATACTTCTTCCATGGCCTTGGCAGCAGCGACGATTACGATTTAGGGAATCTGGATTGTTCAGATGATTGATGGGAAAAGAAAATAATGGTAATATTGTTTTAATCAGTTTTTTTTAGTTTAATTGTGACAGATTCAATGTGCAGGAAGGAAACCCAACCGTCGAGGAGTTCCAGGAAGCTTAGGATAAGTTATTCGAGAATGTGGTTCCCAATGGAGCAGATTATGTAGAATGAAATAAGTCTAATCAGGTACGGTTGAATTGTGTGGCAAATATGGGATTCCTTTTGGTTTTTTGGACTCCCTTCTGTTAGCAGAGGTAGTATAGAAAGTTTATGATTTAGTTTTTCTTATTGTTGTCGGTTAAGAAATAAGATTATTGTTGGTTGTTTTGTAGTGGAAGGATTGAACGGAGTCTTTAAATTTTGAATTTGAAAACAATCAAGTTAACTAATATGCTGGAGACGTCTTGCCTAACCAGGTAAACTGCAGACATTAAAATAGCAATTATGTAAGCTCCGACCAATTTGTACATGAAAATTGTCAATGACAACACCTCTATGCGAAAAGGCCCAGCCTTCAATCAACAGTTCCACACCTGAAACTAATGTTATTCCCCACTTTACTTTGATTTATGTGATTATGAAGGGCGTTCCGTCCTGCGGATCGTAAAAACAATCACCAGCTCCTTACTGGTACTCATTAGAGTCACATGTTCACTCTCTTTTTTAAAAGAAGGAAAATCTGACTAACAAAAAGAACAATAACTATTTTTCTACGACTCACCATAGGAAACGAAATACGAAAAAATGCAAATCTCTTCATACGTATGCTAATTGACCAATAATCTGTTTTTATTTTGCCTTCTGTGTTTCAGGTTTGCAGCAACGCCAGCTTTCTATGCTGTAATTAAATGAAGGCATATGGGCTTGAAAGGCATATGGACTCGTAGCTGGGCCAAAGTTGGTGTAAAGTTTTTGTGGAAAATTGTATATATATTTTAGTTCCATATGTATAGCGATACTTTGATGTGTATAACTTATTGTGTAACGATTGATGATTATGCAAAGTTTAAAAAATTTATTAACTGTATGGAGTTAAATCCATTTTTTTGGTTATATAATTTAACTGATGTATTTACATACAGTTTAATCAATTGTATAACTAATAGACATTAATTTACGTTTAAAATTAATATTTAAACATTTATATATAAACTGCAATTGTGTAAATGGTATACATTGTAGTTGTAGGATTTTGGATTGAAAGATGCTCAACTTGGCTGGTCAAGATAATATTATTTTCCAATTCTTCATTTGGTGTTAATCGTATCGTGTAAGGGCTTTTTTTTAGTGAAAGGTGGAAGTAGAACAAAAGAAATAGATCAATGGTCGGATGAAAATGGGTTCATTGGGTTCGAATCGAGAGTAAAAGGAATACTCAAAGGGGTTTTTTTGATTAGCGGGTTGGCGCCGTAAGTTCTTAACCTGTTGTAGCCGTGTCTATTTTGTTGACACATTGCTGAGGGGTTTTTTTTATTAATTTTAGTTATCGTCATATAATAAAACAAATCGCATTCGAATTACCTAACTTTTTCTCCCCGCAACTCGGGACAGGTAAAAAATCTAGTTGATTTTATTCCCAAAGCAATTTATGCACAATACATTAACAGAATCAATTTAAGGTTGCAACAACTTAATTAACTTAATTTATTGATTTGTTAGTTCTTTTACTATAACTAAACCAAAAAAAAACATGTTAGCTGGCAATTCGGTTTATGGTTCTATCAGTTGATTACCGTAAATAAAGGTTGAGATCTTGGATTCTACTACCTCCATAATATACTCCCGGTCAACTCGATTAGAGTTGATGAATGTACTCGTCTCGGATATTGCACTCATTGCACACACAAATAAACAAATAATCACATAGGGGTCCATGATAACATTAAATCTTCAAGTGATCTGAGTAATGTTTCGATGGATAACACAATAAGAACACTTATATATAGGAAGTACCAGTGGCGTATCCACCATGTTCTTATTGTATTATACTCGTCCCGTTATCTAAACACTCTAAATTTTATGCCACCATACCTAACAAGGCTTACTTTGATTTCCATGCATTGAACTTCATAATTATGTGTGCACCCATAATTATTCATTTCCTGGCATAGTCCACATAGCTCATCTTGTTAAGTGGGGAAATAAATAATTGGGTCGGAGAAAGCATTTGTATTAAATAACCATTCATAATCAAAGCAATACGTGTCTCATACTAGCAATAATAGTATCATTTGTTTCACACTAGTCAAGTTGGTAGTATGTATTTTATACTAGGATGAATTGTAATACGTGTTTTGCATATAAACAAGTTCATAATATTTGTAGAGATTGTGTGGACGCACTAGGGTGCAATCATAATAGGTTAAACTACGAGATTTAGTTCAAATTAGTAAAGAACAGAATCTTCGAAGTCGGTATATAGTTGTATATTACACATACATGTAATCATATTGGGATTTGTAAATGAAATACGAATAACAAGAATGGGGAAATCTTCTTGAAATTGATATGTCATTACAAAAACAACTGAGAGATGTTCATGGTTTTTGGATGATAAACAGAAAACGTAAAGGTTTAAATGATCATAAGTGCTTGATCATCAGCTTGAGCCTCATTAACGTTGAACACGCGTTCATGAGCTAAGTCAGCATTAGCAAGCCTAGGGAAGTTTCGTTTGAAATGATTTGGATCACCGCAATTGAAACATGCTCCAGCTGGGTAGCAAGGGCGAGTTTGAGTAGGGGTATCTTGGTTTTGGATGCGACAAGTCGCGGCCAGATGGCCTAGATGACCACAAATTGTACACTGGCGGCATGGAGAGTTAGTTTGGTGATGATAGTTGCAATGATTGCACAAAGGTTGTTTTCCAAAATAGATTCTCCTATCGGGTACTTGATTCAATGGAATTGGTGCAATAACCGTAAAGTTCTTTGAAGCTTTACGCTTCTTATAATTTTTAGAGGGTTAGGCTTTCACTTCCGTAGGATTCCCTTGGGCAGCCTTATGAGGTTGTTTCTTATCACCTTTGCGAAAGAGTTTTCCTTTCCTGGCTTGTGAGTCAGTTAAGG